>SNVD02005841.1:0-77500 GCA_013180625.2 Boswellia sacra
TTTCTGAGCTAACCTCTCTTGTGGAAAAACATGGCTGTAGGAGATATGCAAAAATCTTATGAATGTGGGATATATTCTACGATGGAGCATCCAATCGACATGTATCCAACTTTACAAGAAGAATTTATGGAACAAGCCAATGTCATGGGTGGATTTCCAGGACAAACGAGGCAATGGTATGATGCTTTCTCTAGCACTTACAATGCTGGATGGGAAGATCAACATAATTTCAGTTACTGGAATCATCAACCAATCACTCCAAATGTGATACCAAATCGGCCACAAAGTTTCAATCAACCTAGAGTGCAGCAACATTTTCAAATGCAACCACCACTAATGCCACATCCAGCACCGCAATCAGCTTTACAAAACTCAGGTATGTCTCTCTAGGACATTGTTAATGTACTTGCCACTAACACAATGCAATTCCAGCAGGAAACTGGGGCAAGTATCCAAAACCTGGCAAATCAAATGGGAAAATTGGCTACTAGCATGAGCAAATTTGAGGGCCAAGACTCAGAAAAATTATCTTCTCAAACGGTGATCAATCCAAGAGAGACTGCTAGTGCAATAACTTCAAGAAATGGAGAGCAATTAGATGTCTTGCCAAGGAAATCACAAACTGATGAAGGAGATGACACCACTTCCATCATGAACAAAACATTGACTTCTCAGGTAAATCCGATAACTCCCATTCCTTCATATGTACTCCTCCACTTTTTCCTAGTAGATTTGCAAAATCGAAGAAGGAGGAACAAGAACAGAAAATCTTGGAAACTTCTCCAAAAATTGAGGTAAATATACCACTTCTAGATGCTATCGAGCGAGTACCTTGTTATACAAAATGTCTCAAGGAGTTATGCACCAGCAAGAGGAAGTTAAAAGGAAATGAGAAAGTAAGTGTGGGGGAACATGTTTCAGCTGTTTTACAAGGAAAAATTCCTCTGAAATACAAAGATTCAGGTACGTTCACCATTACATGCACCATTGGTAAAACTAAGTTTGAAAGAGCTACGTTCGATTTAGAAGCATTTATTAACATCATCCCATATTCTATTTATGCTTCTTTAAATCTTGGACCTTTTGCGAAAACTGGTATTACCATTCAGTTTGCTGATCATTTTAATGCATATCGCAAATGAGTTGTGGAAGATGTGCTTGTGCAGGTGAATCAATTGGTTTTTCCAGCAGACTTCTATGTCCTTAAAATAGAGGATGAGACATCCCTAATCCAACACCGATTCTTTTAGGGAGGCCATTCTCGAAAACTGCTAGAATCAAGATTGATGTTCATTATGGCACTATCAACATTCGGAATTAGAGTCGAGGTGATTCGTTTCAATATTTTTGAGGCAAGAGGGTACGCTAATGACTTACATTCTATTTTTGCAGTTGACTTTATTGATTATTTGTCACAACAATGTTTTGAGTTAACTCGCAAGAATGGAGTGGATGTTGCTATTAGTGAACACAAAAGGATAGAAAGATTCAAAGAACCAAGAAAGCTGATACAAGTGTCTAAAGAAGTGGAGGAAGCTATGACAAGCTTGGATGAGACTAGAGCTATCACCACAAATAGGTATGATGTTTCGTACATTGAATTGCCTTTATCTAATGAGAAACTTATTCCTTTTGTGATGAAAGCCAATACCTTGGAGCTTAAGTCACTTCCAGATCATTTGAATCATGGAGTTCTTGGGGAGAATGATACTTGCGAGTTACAATAGAAATGGGCCTTGCACGAATACAAGAAGAGGGAAAAAACAACCCCCCCCCCAACTCATCCGAATACTTAACAGATCAAAAAATAGCTTATGAGTGGACAATTGTTGGACATCCACTGCCCATCCATTATGCATGGAACCGTAATCTTGTTAGGAAGAGGGATCCAAGCCCATTAGAGAAGTACAACGGAAATTGGATCCTCGCATGATGGAACCAACGTCGGGCTGAGGACGTTAAACCAAGCGCTTATTGGGAGGCAACCCAATGTTTTTGAAAAATAAAAAAAAAAAGAAAAGAAAAAATAAATGAGGTAATAATGATCGATTTTTGTCTCTCGAGGAGATTCTTTCATAGGCCATTCAAATTGATCAGGTTTTTGTTTGACCCAGGTATGGCAACCCCGGGGGGGGGGGGGAATTGGGTTTTTATTTATCAAAACGGATTTAGAAAACTTTTCTTGAAAGATCAAAATTATATAACTCTTTCTTTGAGAATGAAGGTGAAGAAGATGAAATTAGAATTTATCAAAGATGCAGTCAAAAGAATAATAATGATGAACAATCACAAGTGCAAGTAAATGTAAAGAGGAAAGGGATAGAGAGAGTGCAAACTCAATTTACGTGGTTCGGCAAACCTTGCATACGTCCACGGGCTCCTAGCTCCACAAGCTAGGCTTTCCACTAAGTTGTAGAAATCTTTACAACTTGCTTGATGAACAACCTCCACCAAGACTTTTTTCTTCAACCCTTGATAACACCACACCAAGAGTTCTTCTTGATGAACAACCTCACCAAGGCAACTTCCTTCAACTCTTGATAACACCACACCAAGAGTTCTTCTTGATGAACAACCTCACCAAGGCAACTTCCTTCAACCCGTGATAACACCACACCAAGAGTTCTTCTTGATGAACAACCTCACCAAGGCAACTTCCTTCAACCCTTGATAACACCACACCAAGAGTTCTTCTTGATGAACAACCTCACCAAGGAAATATTTCTCTCAAGGATAACTTTTATCCTTTACAATAGATCTCACTCTCACCACAATACAAGAACAAAGATAATTGTTTATAACAAAATATAACTCTCCTCAAAGAGTAGATAAAAATATAAAAGCTCTCTAAAAATGATATTTCTGTTATTTGTGGCTTGATGGATGTTCTTGAATGAATGGGAGAAGGGCTCATTTTATAGGCAAATGAGATGAACTTGATCAAGTGAAGACACCAATTCCAAAGTTTCTGCCTACCATAAAAACCGTAATATTGTCTGCCATTTTTGTCAATGTTTTGTTCGAAATTTGAAAATCTGCGAAACATAAAAGATCTGCACATTTGAATAAGCTTTCCAACGCATCAAGAACCAAGTCATTTGGATATCTGTAGCTCAAGATATGGCCAAAACACCATTCGGTGCTCAAGTGACTTGATTCTTCTTCCATGTGTCTGTCCACTGACTTGAATGATAATTCTGTCAGACTTCCGTTTGAAATTTGAATTTTCTTCAAAAACATAAAACGATCTCATATTTGAATAGATTCCAAAACATTAAGAATCAAAGCATTCCATATTCTCTATCTTAAGATATGGCAAAAACACCATTCGGTGCTCATGTGAGTTGATTTTTCTTCTTTGTGTCAGTCCACCGAATTGCATGTCAATTATGTCGGCTTTATGTTTGAAATTTGAATTTTTTCAAAACATATGAAATGTTCCTCATTAAGTCATCTTTCCAATGCCGCAAGAATCAAGTCATTTTGATTTTTCTAGCTCAAGATATGTCCAGAGGAGTATTCGGTGCTCATGTCAGCTACTTCCATTTGTCTTCCAACTTGCATGATGATTTGGACAACCTTGCACTTGAAATTTGAATTTTATTAAAACATATGAAATGTTATAAATTGAGTAGCTTTCCAAAGGCTCAAGAATCACATCATTTGGATATTTGTAGAGATATATATGACCAATTGATTGAACATTGCTCATGTGTCACATTCCTTGAGTCAATCCTTGTTCTTAAGCTTTGGTGCCTTTAACTTGTAGTCTTCTCCTTAGCTTCAACACTTCATTTTAATAAGCCTCTTCTTGATTTTAAAATTATTTCAATGATCTTACTCTTGCACATAAATAAACATGTTATTAAATCTCAATTAATCAATGTGTATTGTTATCATCAAAATTATAATGTAGCCTTAGGGCTAACAATCTCCCCCTTTTTGATGATGACAAACCATTGATTGCTTTAAAATATAATCTAAAATCAAGAATGAAAATAAAATCAACAATAAACAAAAAGAGAGCAATTGTTATAAATACAAGCAATCCAACTATTTCTCCCCCTTTTGTTATCATCAAAAAAAAATGCAATCAAATTAACTACTCCCCCTAAATATATTCTCCCCCTTAACATATGCTATCATATTAAAGCAAAATTAAGACATATCTAATATGCCTAATTCTCTTCTAATTATGCTAAATCTATCTTGACTAAGGTGTTTAGTAAATATATCGGCTAATTGTTTATCGGTGGGAACAAATTCTAAAGAAATATTACCTTTTTGCACATGATCTCTAATAAAATGATGTCTAATCTCTATATGCTTAGTCCTAGAGTGTTGTATGGGATTTTTTGAAATGTTGATGGCACTTGTATTGTCACATTTGATGGGAATATGATCAAATACCACACCATAATCTTTTAAAATTTGTTTCATCCAAAGAGATTGTGCACAACAACTTCCTACTGCAATATACTCGGCTTCCGCGGTTGATAAGGCAACAGAATTTTGTTTTCTACTAAACCATGAGACTAATGCATGTCCTAGAAAATGGCAAGAGCCACTAGTGCTCTTTCTATCAAGAAGACTTCCAGCAAAGTCCGCATCGGAATAACTAATTAGATCAAAATTATCACACTTAGGATACCAAAGACCTAGATTTATGGTACCAAGAAGATATCTAAATATCCTCTTTACAGCCTTAAGGTGAGATTCCTTTGGACAAGATTGAAATCTAGCACACATACACACACTAAACATAATATCGGTTCTACTAGCAGTTAAATACAAAAGAGAGCCAATCATACCTCGATATTTTGTTACCTCAACATCTTTTCCTTTCTCATCTTTGTCAAGCTTGGTTAATGTACCCATGGTGTGTTATATATCCTTGAATTATCCATGCCAAACTTCTTGAGAAGATCTCTTGTGTATTTAGCTTGATTTATGAAAATCCCATCCATTGATTGCTTGATTTGAAGTCCAAGGAAGAAATTTAATTCTTCCATTAAGCTCATTTCAAATTCTTGTTGCATACACTTGGAAAATTCTTCACACATAGAAATATTAGTAGCACCAAATATAATATCATCAACATAGATTTGAACAATTAATAAATCATCATTTTTTGTTTTAACAAAAAGAGTAGTATCAAACTTTTTTTCTTTCGAAACCATTATCAATGAGAAATTTGCTCAGTCTATCATACCATGCTCTTGGTGCTTGTTTCAAGCCATAAAGTGCCTTTTTGAGTTTGAAAACATGGTTTGGAAAATCATGATTTTAAAAACCAAGAGGTTGCTCTACATATACTTCCTCCATAATGTCACCATTTAAAAATGCACTTTTGACATCCATTTGATATAATGTAAACTTTTTATAACATGCAAATGCACACAACATTCTAATTGATTCTAATCTAGCAACCGGTGCAAAGGTTTACTCATAATAAATACCTTCTTCTTGATTGTATCCTTGAGCAACAAGTCTAGCTTTGTTTCTAATAATGGTGCCATTTTCATCTACTTTATTTCTAAAAATCCATTTAGTGCCTATAATAGAATGATTTTTGGGTCTAGGGACTAATTCCCAAACTTGATTTCTTTCAAATTGGTGCAATTCTTCTTGCATAGCCAAAATCCAACTTTCGTCATTTTCGGCTTCTTTAAAAGTTTTTGGTTCAAATTGAGAGACAAAATCAAAATGATTACAAAAGTTCCTAAAAGAAGATCTAGTTCTCATACCTTGTGATGGTTCACCAATAATGAGATCTTTGGGGTGAGCTTTTGCGTACCTCCATTCTTTGGTAATTCTGGGAGAATCATTTACTTTCTCAAGCTTTTCTTGTTGAAGTTGTAATTGTAAATCATCTTGACTCTTTTCATCAAGCCTTGATTCCTTGATTTGCCTTTCTTACTTCAACACTCATCATCTAAATCTTTGAAGAAATCACATAGTTTCATCAAATTCAAACATGCATAGATTCTTCAATAGTAAGAGTCTTTTTATTAAAAAACTCTTATATGCTTTACTATGGTTGGAGTAGACAACAAAAATTCCAATATCGGCTTTTGCATCAAATTTTCCAAGGTTATCCTTGGTGTTTAAAATAAAACATTTACATCCAAAAACTTTAAAAAATCCAATGTTGGGTTTTCTCCCTTTCCAAAGTTCATAAGGAGTTTTCTTTATTAAAGCTCTAATATGGACTCTATTAATTATAAAGCATGCAGTATTAACGGCTTCGACCCAAAAATATTTTGGCAAATTATTTTCAAGTAACATGGTCCTAACCATTTCTTGGATAGTACTATTTTTCCTCTCAACAACACCATTTTGTTGTGGAGTTCTAGGTGCGAAAAAATTATGTTCAAAACTATTTTCATCACGAAGATTTTCAAATGCAACATTGTCTACTTCATCACCATGATCACTCCTAATGGACACAATAGAATGCCTTTTGATTTTTGGATCTTTTGTAATTTGAAAAAGCTCTTGTATGGGCCTCATTTTAGTTTTCAAGAATAACACCAAGTGAATCTTGAATAATCATCCACAATAACAAAAACATAATACTTTCCACCAAGACTTTGAGTTCTTGATGGTCCAAATAAATCCAAATGAAGTAAATGTAGAGGTTTATTTGTTGAAATAAATTTCTTTTGTTTAAAAGAAGTTCTCACTTGTTTTCCAAATTGACAAGCATCACAAATCTTATCATTTTCAAATTTTATTTTGGAAGACCATCAATTAAATCATTTTTAGAAATTTTTGAAATTGTGTCCATGCTAGCATGACCCTAAACCTTATATGCCTATAAACCAAGCCTCATCATTAACCATGAAAACAAATTTTCTAATTATCATTAACCTCAATATCATGGTATAAAATATTACCAAATCTGATTACCAAAAAATAATGTCTTATTGTTACTAACAGCCTTAAATCACACATCATTAGGCTCAAAAAGCAACAAAATATCCCTTATCACATAATTGACCTAATGCTATCAAATCATGTTTCAAACATGAACAAGCAAAACATCTTTAATAATAGGTGAAGAAGGGTCCACCAAAATCACCCTGTCCGATACCCTCCTTTAGATATCACCGAAGGTCACATATCCTCATTTCTTCATGATTAATCTTGAGAACTTAGAGGCATCTCCGGTCATATGCCTTGAGCATCCACTATCTAAGTACCACTTGTGTTTGCCACTCCTTTGTCTCTACAATCAACATTCAAGGAGTAACTTTTTGGTACCCAAAAGTTATTGGGTCCTTGGGGGTTAGTTTTGGTACTTCTTGGAACCCATATTTGTTTCAAATTCGGATTTCTCTTAATATAGCAAGAATGCACTTTGTGTCCTTTTCTTCTACAATAATTACATGAATGATTAGGATTATTCCTAGAAGATGCATGAGCAAAATAATTTTTAAAATACTTTTGATTTTTATGAGTTTTATATTTTAATCTTCTTTTATCAAAAACACACATTTGGTTTTTGTAACATAGAGTTCAATTTTTTTGTGCCTTTTGTAAAACTATCAACAATATTTCTTATGTCATTATTTTCTTTTTTCAAAATAACATTTTCTTTCTCCAATTTATCAAAATCCTTTTGTTTTAAAATGTCATTTTCAGTTTTTAATAAATGTATTTGACTTTCCAAACTTTAAAAATCTTTTTGCTTTAAAATTTCATTTTCATTTTCTAAAGCTTCATTTATTTCTACCACCTCTTCTAATTGAGATAACATGATGTTTGTCTTCTTTTTGAAAGCATTAATTTTTGAATTTTGCTTATCAACTTGCACATGTAAATTTTGGAATGCTTCAAGTAATTCATTATATGAAAGTTTAGGATCATAGTTTAGAATACTTACCTCATCGTCACTTAAAGCCATGAAGCACATGTTTGCCACTTCGCAATCTTCTTCTTCGGTAGAGCTAGCTTCACTATCATCCCAATTTGTGGCTTTCATTGCTTTGGATGTCTTGTTTTGACTTTTGAAGTAAGGACAATCCATCTTTACATGTCCCGGTTTCTTGCACTCATAGCAAATGACTTGATCATTTTTCTTATCTTGCTTTGAGCTTTGCCCTTTGTACTCCCTTCTAGAGTTCTTCTTGAATCCTTGGTTTCTTCTAATCATCCTTTTTAGCTTTCTTGTGATGAATGCAAGATCTTCATCATCTCTTTCATCGTTGGACTCATCATCTTCTTTTGTTGAAGATTTGAAAGCGATATTTTTCTTTTTTTTGAAATCTTCTTCATTCTCCTTCAAGGTGATTTTATGAGTCATGAGAGAACCCATAAATTCTTCTAATGGTAGTTTGGTGAGGTCCTTTGCTTCTTGAATTGCCGTCACTTTTGGCTCCCAAGATTTTGGTAGACACCTAAGAATCTTTCTCACCATTTCAACATTAGAATAAGATTTACCAAGAGATTTCAAACTATTAATAATATCCGTAAATCTAGTAAACATTTCAGAAATTGATTCATTCGATTTCATCTTAAAAAGTTCATAACTATGAACTAGCATACTAATTTTGGATTCTTTAACTTGACTAGTTCCTTCATGAGTTACTTCAAGTGTGTGCCATATTTCTTGTGCTATAGAACAAGTATATATTCTATTAAACTCATTTCTATCTAGAGCACAATACAACACATTCATAGCTTTAGCATTCAAACTCAATTTATTTTATCATCTTCACTAAACTCTTTAGGTTCTTTAAGCATGCATTCCCCATTTTCAATTTTGGTAGGAACAAAAGGTCCTTCCAAAACAATAGATCACAAATCATAATCAAAAAATTTCAAGAAAATACTCATTCTAGTTTTCCAATAAGAGTAATCACTTCCATTAAAAAATGGAGGTCTAGAAATAGAAAGCCCCTCAACATATGAAGTTGAATTAAAAGTTGCCATAGCTCAAAATCGGTTAAGATTTAAAAAAAAAGAGCAACCTTGCTCTGATACCACTGTTGACCAGTATGACAACCGACAAGGATGGGGGGGGGGGGGGGGGGGTGTTGAATTGGATTGTTATTTTTATCCCCCCCCAAACGAATTTATATAAAACTTTCTTGAAAAATTATTTCACTTTTTCTTTTGAGAATAGAGTGATGAGATGAAAATAGAAGTTATCTAAGATGCAATCAAGAGAATAGCAATAATAAATAATCTCAAGTGCAGGTAAATGTAAAGAGTATAGGGATAGAGAGAGTGCAAACTCAATTTACGTGGTTCGGCAAACCTTGCCTACGTCCACGGGCTCCTAGCTCCTCCACAAGCTAGGCTTTCCATTAAGTTGTAGAATACTTTACAACTTGCTTGATGAACAACTTCACCAAGACTTTTTTCCTTCAACTCTTGATAACACCACACCAAGAGTTCTTCTTGATGAACAACCTCACCAAGGAAAGAGTTCTCTCAAAGATATCTTTTATCCTTTACAAGAAGATCTCACTCTCACACAATATAAGAACAAAGAAAAATTTTTACAACAAAAGTACACTGTCTTTCAAAGAGTAGATAAAGAATATAAAAACTCTATAAACTTGATATTTCTCTTGGCTTTTTTGCTTGATAAAATGCTTCTCTTGCACTTCTTGAATGCATGGGAGAATGGCTCCTTTATAGGCAAATGAGATGAACTTAATCAAGTGAAGACACCATCTCCAAATTTTCTGCCCACCATAAAAACCGTAATATTATCTGCCATTTTTGTAAATGTTCTGTTTGAAATTTGAAAATCTGTAAAACATAAAAGATCTGCACATCTGAATAAGCTTTCCAACGCATCAAGAACCAAGTCATTTGGATATCTGTAGCTCAAGATATGGCCAAAACACCATTCGGTGCTTATGTGAGTTGATTTTTCTTCTCTGTGTCAGTCCACCGAATTGCATGTCAATTATGTCGGTCTTCCATTTGAAATTTGAATTTCTTCAAAAACATATGAAATGTGCCCCATTAAGTCATCTTTCTAATGCCGCAAGAATCAAGTCATTTTGATTTTTCTAGCTCAAGATATGTCCAAAGAGTATTCGGTGCTCATGTCAGCTGCTTCCATTTGTCTTTCAACTT
This sequence comes from Boswellia sacra, assembly GCA_013180625.2. NCBI lineage: Eukaryota > Viridiplantae > Streptophyta > Magnoliopsida > Sapindales > Burseraceae > Boswellia > Boswellia sacra. The sequence goes on from SNVD02005841.1 coordinate 10,099, forward strand.
GCATGATGATTTGGACGATCTTACACTTAAAATTTGAATTTCTTTAAAACATATGAAATGTTATAAATTGAGTAAGTTTTCCAAAGCTCAAGAATCACATTATTTGGACATTTGTAGAGAAATATATGACCAATTGATAGAACATTGCTCATATATCACATTCCTTGAATCCAACCTTGTACTTAAACTTTGATGCCTTTAACATGTAGTCTTCTCCTAAGCTTCAACACTTCATTTTAATAAACCCTTCTTGATTTTATAATTATTTCAATAATCTTATTCTTGCACATAAATAAATATATTAGTAAATCTCAATGAATCAATGTGTATTGTTATCATCAAAATTATCATACAGCCTTAGGGCTAACAGCCGTTTACTGAAGGACTGAAATATACACATCTGGGAGAATCAGACATATCCGGTGGTAATTTCTTCATCCCTCACATGCGAGCAACAAGGTAAGTTGATAGAAGGGCTTAAAAGGCATAAAAATGCAATTGGGTGGACTTTAAAAGATATAAAAGGCATAAACCCTTTAATTTGCACACATAGAATACATTTAGAGGAAAATGCCAAAACATCTCAACAACCTCAAAGGAGATTAAATCCACACATGAAAGAGGTCATTAGGGCTAAAGTTCTCAAACTACTTGATGTGGGAATTATCTATCCTATTTCTGATAGTAACTGGGTAAGCCCTACACAAGTAGTACCTAAGAAATCTGGCATTACAGTAGTTAAAAATGAAAAGGGTGAATTATTGCCAACTCGTGTCTCATCTAGTTGGAGGATGTACATTGATTATAGAAAATTAAATGCTGTCACTAGAAAAGACCATTTTTCCTTACCCTTCTTTGACCAAATTCTTGAAAGAGTAGCAGGAAACCCCTACTACTGCTTTCTTGATGGATACTAAGGCTACTATCAAATCCCCATTGCACTTAAAGACCAAGAAAAGACCACATTCACGTGGTGTCTTCTAAAGGAATTGAAATGGATAAAGCAAAAGTGGAATTAATTTCCCATTTACCTCCACCAAAAACAGTTAAAGAGGTTCGTTCATTCTTAGGGCATGTTGGATTTTATAGGAGGTTCATAAGAAATTTCAGTGCTATATCTAAACCTCTTTGTAACCTCTTAATAAAAGATATTTCCTTTGAATGGACTCAAGAATGTCAAAATGCCTTTGATACACTTAATGGACTTTAAACAAACTGCCAATTATGCAATCTCCTGATTGGTCCTTGCTTTTGAATTGATGTTGTGGAGCAAGTGGCTAATGCGTTTTGGTGCTGTCTTAGGACAAAGAAAAGAAGGTAATCCTTATGTATATACTATGCAAGTAGGACTTTAAATGATGCACAAATGAATTTACACAACAACTGAGAAAGAGAACTACTTGCAGTAGTATTTGGCATTGGATAAATTCGGCTTATTTAATTGGCTCTCCAACAGTTGTTACACTTGACCATGCAGTTGTTGAGTATTTAATGACTAAACAGGATGTCCAAAACATAGAATTGATACGGTGGATCTTATTGCTCAAGAATTCAACATCACAATAAAGGATAAGAAAGAAGCCGAAAATGTCGTTGCAGATCATCTTTCAAGACTAACGACAGAGACATTAATTGAAACTTCACCTATCAATGATTCTTTTCCTGATGAATTTTTATTTTCCGTGGCTACTGTACCTTGGTTTGCTAATATTGTAAATTTTCTTGCGACAGGGAAAATGCCACCTCATTGGAATGCTCAAGACAAAAGAAAATTTTTAACCGAGGTGAAAAATTTTTACTGGGATGACCCATATCTGTTCAAATATTGTCTAGACCAAATAATGAGAAGATGCATACCCGACAATGAGGTAAGTAGTGTCATTAACTTTTGTCATTCTGAAGCATGTGGAGGACCTTTTTCATCTAGAAAAACAGCTGCTATGATCTTACAATGTGGATTTTATTAGCCCACCTTATTTAAAGATGCACATGCATTTTGCAAAACGTGTGAAAATTGTCAAAAATTGGGATCTATTTCAAAAAGAAACATGATGCCGTTGAATCTCATTCTTGTCGTTGAAATCTTTGACTGTCGGGGTATTGATTTTATGGGACCCTTTCCACCGTCATTTGGTTTTGTGTACATCCTTGTTGCAGTGGACTATTTTTCAAAATGGGTCGAGGCAATTCCATGTCAAAACAATGATCACAAAACAGTTGTCAAATTCTTGAAGGAGAATATCTTAAGTAGATTTGGAATTCCTCGAGCCATTATTAGTGATGGGGGTACACATTTTGTAACAAACCATTTGAAACTTTAATGAAGAAATATGGAATAACCCATAAAATTTCTACACCTTATTACCCACAAACAAGTGGATAAGTTGAATTAGCTAATAGGGAGATAAAACAGATCTTAGAAAAAACGGTTAACCCAAATCGTAAAGATTGGTTTTTAAGACTTAATGATGCACTTTGGGCTTACCGAACTGCTTTTAAAACATCATTGGGAATGTCTCCTTATAGATTAGTTTATGGAAAACCTTGTCACTTGCCTGTGGAAATTGAGCATAAAGTTTATTGGGCCATTAAAACATTCAACACAAATTTGAATAATGCTTGCAAGTTACGTAAACTCCAACTGAGTGAACTTGAAGAAATCAGGAATGAGGCTTATGAAAATTCTAAAATCTACAAAGAAAAAATGAAGGTTTTTCATGACAATTCCATTGTTAGAAAATATTTTGAACCTTCACAAAAAGTTCTTTTGTATGATTCAAGATTGCATTTGTTTCTTGGTAAACTTCGGTCTCGTTGGACTGGGCCTTTCATTGTTAAAAATGTTTTCCCTCATGGAGCAGTTGAAATTGAGAACCCAAAGAATGGTAATATGTTTAAAGTTAATGGACAACAGTTAAAACCATTCTTTGAAAATTTTAACCAAAACGAAGAGTCCATTGCTTTAATTGATCCTTTTTAAGGATTGATTTTCCCGGTCAAGTGGCGGATACGGTACTTCGTGGCTTTTAAAGTCGGTTTTTCAGTTCCCTAAAAACTGTTGCTCACCTTGCATCCATTTTCTTTTCTTCTCTCTCATTTTCTTCACATGGATACCATTCTCTCAAAATTGTACAAACATTTTCCCTCTCTTCCTCAAAATGATTTGCTTAAAATTTATAAAGCTCGTGCAGAAAGACTAAGGTTGTTGATAAGTAAGGGTATTCCTGCTGATTTAAGATGGTTAATTGAAGCCAAGGTTCGATTCTCTTATGAGTTTTAAGATAATCTTGTTTCCCATATGCCAGGTTTAGGAAAAAGCTCTTATGCCAAAAAGCGAAGAGCGAAAAGGTTACAAGTTTATCCCAGATGTGCAAGATAGACTTGTAACCAGCGTTGCTACTCCTTGGGATATTTGTCTAACAATCGAGAGGATAAACTACAGTTCATCAAGAATGGACTGAGTAAGGAGTCTTTGGATGATATCCGAACGACTCTTGAGACGCATTCTTGTAGACTTGTGCAGCGTGAAATTTTTAATTTGTGGACACAATTCCGAGATGAGCAGGAACGATATAGTCTTGGGAATCTGACTCAAAACGACCCTGTTTGCCAGTTTATAAGAAAACTGGATGGGAAGCATATCCCCAACTCATAGAAGGTGTTTAAGCCGTTTCTGGACGTAAAACCAGAGGAAGATGTGAGCCACAGTCACAACTACCTGTACATATGTATGCGTGCCATCATTTTTGAATTTTAATACCTCATTGCTGTCATTTTTGAATTTGTATCTTTTGTTTGACTTATGGTGTCTGATTTCATCATCTTTTGACCTTTTTTTGCATTATTGTCAACTTTTTCAACAAACAATCGAGCTACCTAGATAGATATCATCATTAACATACCTTTTTGCACTCCATAAATACCACATGTCTTGTTCTCTTATTCACACCTAGTTAGAGAGTCACATAGACATGGAGGGAACTTCAAAACGTCGAATCCAAAGGATATGTGTATTCTGTGGATCTCGACCAGGTAAAAGTGAAGAGTTTGTAGAAGTAGCGAATTATCTTGGTAGGCTACTGGCTGAAAGAAAGATTCATGTGGTTTATGGGGGAGGTAGCCTCGGGTTAATGGGTTGTGTGTCAACAGCTGCACATATAGGAGGTACTCAAGTTTTAGGAGTTATTCCTAAAGCTTTGGCTGTAGAAAGTATTGTTGGAAAAACGGTTGGGAAGGAGTTACAGGTCTTCTCTATGCATGAATGCATGGCATAGATGCTCATCAATTCAGATGCCTTTATTGCTTTACCAGGTGGCTTTGGCACTCTTGAAGAAATTTTTCAAATTGCTTCTTGGGCCCAACTGAATCTCCATCAAAAACCCATAGGTTTGTTGAATATTAACAATTTCTTTGACCCTTTAATAAGTTTTGTTGATACAGCTGTAGAACAAAATTTTATCCCACATTGGGCGAGACAGATCCTTGTTTTTGCCACTTCTGCTGGTGAGTTACTTGAAAAATTACAAGAAGTTGAGTATGAACCTGAACCAGCTAGTACTCAAATTAATTGGGCAGGAGGGCAAAACAAAAAGTGCAAATTGGATCTGAATCTCCGGTTGTAATTTTTTTTGTCTTTTATTTTATTTTATTTTTAGCATGTTATTTTATGAGTCTTTCAGGTCATCTCTCTTGAATAACAGAAGCTTCAGGTAATGTCTCCTATACTTTATCTCTCTACATTTAAACATTGAGGACAATGTGTCATTTGGTTGGGGGGGAAGGATAGTAGACATAAGTGTGTCTTGAAATTTTATTTTTTTCTTGCAAAAAAAAAAAAAAAAAAGCGAGTTAGTAATTAGATTCAGAGTGCGGTGTAAGGAGTTCAAATCCTCTTGAGACGCATTCTAGGTCAGGAATGGCAGAGTAAGGAGGGCCAGTTTGAACTCTTGAAACCCATTCTAACCAATTTGTCATTTTATTTTGATCTTATGAACTCATTTTAGCTAACTTGATGTTATTTAGTCTTGATTTTTGAATTGTATAACAAGGAGGTCTTATTCATTTCACTTTGAATTATTCAAATCTATGAACTCCCACAACCTTATCATTTAAAAAAAAAAATTTGTGTGCTTATGTACTCATCAAGCAAGTATTCATGAACCTTTCTTTACACACACACACATACCTTGATGCATGATTGTGGGTGGCAAAATAAAATGTTGTAATATTTGAGTTTTTTTTGTTTTGTTTAGGATAACAACACAAAGGAAGGGGAAAGTAAAAAAAAAAAGCAAAAAAAAGAGAAAAAAAAGAAAAAAAATTGCAATTGTGGATAAGTTTGGTCTCGTAGCCTCCTTAATTCGAGCAATTAAGCCCGAGGGGTGCCTTAACAGCTAATACCCTAAGACCAACTGGTTTGGGAGCTATTAGCCCAAAGCTCGCTACATGGATTAAGGAGAAAACTTAATGAGATTGAACATTGCACTATCCATAAGATTCTAAGCAAAAATAAAGCATCGGCAACCCGAGTCGTTAAGCTCGTAGGGGTGTCTTAACACCTAATGCCCTAAGGCCAACTGGTCTGGGAGTCATTAGCCTAAGGCTCGCTACATGGGTTAAAGATGCATTCTTTCGAAAAAAAAATACATATATATATAAAATAAATGAATGCCCCCTACCTAAAGTTGTTAGCCTTAACAAATATTAGAACCGATATGGCTTCTTTCTAATAAGCCCCATAGTCATGTGTTGACTGAGCACAAAAAGGAGGTTTATTGATATCTTCACTGAAGGGTACATGAGTCATAAAAAAAAATAATAATAATAATAATTGGTTGAGAGTTTGTTTATTTGGATAAAATCAAGAAAGGTGCAATAATGACCACCTTGGATTGTAAAAGTCTATAAATCACTTCTAAACTAATAACGCTTTAATGTATTTTTTTTGGGGGACTAGCAATAAGCTAGTTGGGGGGTGTGATGAACACTTAAATATGCATGTTTAATAAGATTAGTTCATCATATTGTATTAATAGTGTCATTAAATTCCTTAACTTAAGCATATTTGTAGTCTTTGCATCTTTGGAATTAACTTCCTCTTAATTTTGGTTTTGTGACAGGTTCGGTAAAATGGGCATAACTCTCTATTTATAGATCAGAATGGTGCAATTCTTAATGTTTTGGAAAGCTGATTTAATTGTCTACAAGATTGCATTTCATAAGCATCATCAAATTCGGGCTCTTAGTGTACCAAAATTGGGCTTGAAATGAACCCATCTATAGTCTCGGCCCAGTCTGACCAGGCCTCAGTATTTGGACCGTATCTCTCAAAATACGTATCCAAATTGTGCAAATCAATATGTTCTAGAAAGCTGAGAGAAATATCTAAAACTTTCATGAAGACATGTGATTAAAATTCACAATATTTCGATGTCAAAATTGATGGTCAAAGTCGGTGTCTAATGATCCCAATTGTCAAAGATATTTACAACTAATATTTGACAATTATGCCCTTATAATTTGACAAGTTTGCCCTGGATGTATCTATAAATAGAGGTGCCTTGTGACCCATTAGGGCATCTGGGCCTTGGCTGGAACATTTTGGCTTTGGCTAGGATCTTGTATTGTGTTTTGTGTGTTTATGTTATTAATGAATTTTCTTTTTCTTACATTTTATTTTCTTTCTATTATAATGTTCTTCTAATTTCTCTTTTGCTAAGGTGAAAGGGTGAAACCCTTGATATGAGAATAAGGATTCTCTAACCCTAATATGTGCTTAATTATCTTAATCTTATAATGTTTATTCAATATGATTTATATTTAATTTCTTAATCAATCTTGACACCACTCGTAAAGTGGAGTTCTTGATCCATTGTCGACAATCCTTGGCACATCAAATGCTTGGATCCTTTCTAGATGATGTATGGTTCTTCCTTACCGACACGAATCTAGTTAGGAACCTTGATTTGTTTTAGACATATGATGATTGGCACATTGGATGCTTGAACCCATTTACAAGAAGTGGTATAAATATTGGTAATGAAACAAATATAATTCATATAACTAAAATGGGTTAATTATCCTTATTTGAAATATCAAGGGCGGATCCCCTAACCTTGGCCTTCATTGTTATTGTGTTAATTCCTCTTGTATTTTAATTATTCTATTGTTTATGAACTTTTTATTTTATTTACTATGGTAGGTTCTACCATCTTATGAAATTGTTCTTTAATTTACTATGGTTGGTTATACCACCTATTTCCATGGATGGTTTTACCTCCTCTTGCTTTTTGTTTTGTATTTGAATGGTCGGTAATACCGCCTACCATCTTACATACTTGTTGATATTATCATGTCACATCTTTGAATCATCCATATCACATTTGTTTAGCTTATAATTTGTAACGCTTAAATTCCCTTCCTCGTGGATCGACCCCGGTCTCACCGGGTTTTATTACTTCGACACTCCTATACTTTGGAGACAATCCTTTTTCGGATGTGTCAAGCGTATTGCACATATGGTTGTTAAGTCCGATGCATTTATAGCTTTGCCCGGTGGTTATGGTACATTAGAGGAGATATTTCAAATCACCTCTTGGGCACAGCTAAACATCCATCGGAAACCCATTGGTTTGTTAAATGTCAATAATTTTTGTGATGGTTTGTTGTCTTTTCTTGATCAAGCTGTAGAAAAAAATTTTATCTCACCATCAGCGAGGCAAATCCTTGTTACAGCTTCAACGGCAGGGGAGTTAATTGACAAACTACAAGAATTCGTCTATTCGCCTGATCCAACAACAGCTCGGATAGATTGGTTTGGAGAAGGCAATAAAAGGCGTAGACTGGATTTAACGCTCCATCTGTAATCTCTATCTATTGGTTTGCTTCGTGTTTGTTTACTTTCTTTTTAGTGTGTTTATTTGAGATTTTTCATGTCATTTCTTTTGAGTTTTTTTTTCAGGTTTTTTCTTTCGCCCCAGGTAATATTTTCTAATCATGGCTTTTAGAGTGGTGGCTTAAAAAGTTCAATTCCTCTTGAAACGCATTCTGGATCTCTTCAATCCATAATGGCTGAATAAGGAGGCTAACTTCTAACTTTTTAGACCCATTCTAACTGACTTGTTTTTGTTTGTTGGCTTGTTGGACTTTGTTATTTTATGAGTAAGTTTAGTTTTGTGTAATTTAGAGTTGTTGTGTGTTTTTGTCTTTATCAGTTTCGATTCGAAAAAAAAAAAACATTGTGGAAAAACTTGAGAATGGCAGAATATGGGGTTTTCTTAACTCTTGAAACGCATTCTCTCTCAATAAATCTGTAGTTTGTTTATTTCATGTTGTTTGAAGTGTCTTGTTTCTTGTTTTGTTCTTCCATAATAAAGGTATATAGGCTGGAAACCTTAAGTCTGCGGGCTACTGGTCCTAAGGATTGTTGAAATATACAATCTTGACTCAGGTGTAACAACGCCACTTACCTCTTTTCTTGCATTTTGTGTGTCGATGATAAGATAATGATTGAATTCAGAATAACTCTTGGAAAATGATAAATGATGCATGGATCTGTGTGCTTGAAATGTTTATTGGTTTTCGCTTTGCTTTTGATTCCTTGCGCAACATTGAGCACTGAGCTATTATCACTGATTTATTTGTTCACTTAGAGAAAGTTTATGTAATTTAAATGTTCTTCAGATTTCAATGAATTCTAGAACTTGTTTGATGGTCACTCGAGGCGAAATCCTAGACTGTGCAACATTGGGGAAATGATTTAGGCCCTCTTTGGACCGTTTGAGCCTTAATAGCCAACCTTGACTGAAATTGATCCCTAGTTACCCCTTTGAGCCTCCGTAAGCCTTTTTCTTTGTTGACTCACTAAAAGATTTCCTAACCTCAAATGAATTTGTTCCAAACAGTTTATCCCTTACCTATGAGCATGTAGATCATTCACACTTAAATTTTGAGCTATGTTCTGGTTTTGAGAAGTTAGAGGAGGTTGGGATGTGTCATGAGCAATGCAAGTGAGTTCTATTGTGTTTGTAAAAAAAAAAAAAAAAGCTAATCTGTACTTATCGTCCACATACTTACACATTGAGGACAATGTGTTGTTTAAGTGTGGGGGAGGGGAAGTGTAATAAAAAAAAAAAAGAAAAAAAGAGAACAAAAGAAGAAGAATAAGAGATCTATACCCTTAAGTGTTCTTAAAAAGCATGAAACAACACAGTGTGGGGGTGTAGTTTTCTTTTGTTTTCTGCAAAAAAAAAAAAAAAAGATTGAGTGTTCTAAATAAGTTTGGGGGAGTAACCTGGTGAATTGAAATGAAGTTGTGTTATAGGGTTGAGCTCTACATAGTCTTGAATGATTTATGTGTTTTTGGGTGATTTGAGCCAAATTATTATCCTTGATCATACCTTCACCCAAGCCAAACGTTACAAGCTTAATAAAGTCCTACTTGATCCTTGGTGTTGTACATGTCTACATTAGTGGAGATGACTTGAAAAGCAGGCCTATGGAGTTCATTTATACATACATCTTCACTATTAAATATGATTCATTTTTAAGCATAAACTCATCCGGGTTGCAAGTGATTAGGTGAGAATGGCTCTACACACACACACACTTGAGGAATTGAAATGAAGCGAAACTAATCTTTGAGATAAAATTCTTGATCAAGTGCATTATTTTGAAGTTTTCTTTGGGTTATAATTAAGTACAATCTTTGAGGCCTATTTGCAAGCTAAAACATGTGTGTTTTAATTTTTTTCTTTGAATATGTTTCGATTTAGTTTTGTTTCATATCGTCGTAGTTGCTCGAGGACTAGCAAAGTTTAAGTGTGGGGGAATTTGATAGGTTTCTATTTATGTATCATTTTCATATCAATTCATCTATGTTTCTTTGCTATAATCCTTGGTATTTTTATGTTTTTGTGTGGTTTTGATGTTTGTAGGAGTTTTGGAGGAACTTGCACCAAAGTGAAGTAAAACCCTTCATTTTCACTTCTGCTAGTCAACCATCTTCTCGGATTCAATTGTATTGATATACAATGAACCGGATAACATGTTATACACCGTTGGAAAGCTCTCGAAGTCTATTTTCTAGAGAAATTTACGGTTCATAAATCCATTCAGTGTACCGAAAGTTATAATCAAAACAGTGTGAGAAGTATAGAAATGTAATTCCACAAATCACTGTAGCATGTATAATACTGGAAACTGTAGCAGGTTACTGTAGCAGAGTATTTAAACACATTTTAGGGTTTTATTTTCATAACTTGAAGAGGGGAGAACGTGTGAGAGGCTGCAGCTCTGGAATTCTTTCATCTCTTGGAGTTCTTGAAGGAGAAAGGAAGCTTGGAAAGAGGAAGAACTACAATCCATAGAGAATTACATCAAATTTGCTAAGTTTTTCCCTTCCCTTTCATTTTCTGGAATGTCTCCATGTTGTATTGTATTTACCACGTTCTTAAACATGTGTAACTGAATCTGAATTGGTTGAGGGTGATTTCAAAGCCCCTGATATGGTTTTTGTGAGTTGATTGTGCAAAAAGTTGTTATCCAATTCTCTAATTGAAGTTGCTTGTATTTTCCCATATCTAATGCTTATGATTGCTTGCTGATTGTATTTGGGGTGGCCAACTGAATATAATATGGTTGTTTGTCTATTGCTAGATTAGAAATCTTGATCCGTAATTGTCTTGAATTTCCAATCATTAGTAGCAAAATTGTGATCAGCCCCACACTGAAATGGAAAATTTTTTTTATGTAACTAGTTATAATATATATATTCCGAACATCCCGTTTGATTATTGCTTAGATCAACCTGTCTTTCTTTTCGTAATGCTTCCATTGAATTAAACTCAGAGAGCTTATTCTAGGTTTTTTAATGGATAGAGATTAAATAAAGAACTTGTTTTATTTAACAACAACGTAAGGAAAGATTGGAATAACAGAGCTTGTTGTTATCTACGGTTGATAACTTCAATGCTGTAATTGGATGACAATTCTATGTTAATTCACAAATTCATATCTTGTGGCAGAGAAAGAACCCTTAACCAAGTGTCTCTCATTGATTTTTCACTCCATTTTACTTTGTGTTATGTTATTGTGTATTTAAATTAATATTTCATTTAGTTAATCCATCAATAAAACCCCCCCATTTATTCTGCTGTTGCTTTTGAATAACAAATTCAATTAGAATCAATCCTCGTGGGAACGATATCTACTTATCACTTTATTACTTGTGCGACTAGTATACTTGCTAGTTTCGAAAGCATCAAGTTTTTGGCACCGTTGCCGGGGATTGATTTTCTAATCGATTTGTTATTTTGTTTTCATTGTTGATTCATATTTTCTTTGTTTTTCTTTTCTGATTGTTTGTGTTTAGACAACATGGCAGTAAACTTCTATCAATTTAGTAGCGGATTTGAGCCACAAGTACCATGGAAAGTAAATGAGGTAAGCACTCCGAACATTAAACAACAACTTTCTGAGCTAACCTCTCTTGTGGAAAACATGGCTGTAGGAGATATGCAAAAATCTTATGCATGTGGGATATATTCTACCATGGAGCATCCAATCGACATGTATCCAACTTTACAGGAAGAATATATGGAACAGGCCAATGCCATGGGTGGATTTCCAGGACAACCAAGGCAATGGTATGATCCCTTCTCTAATACTTACAATGCCGGATGGATAGATCACCCTAATTTTAATTACTGGGATCATCAACCAATCGCCCCAAATGCCATACCAAATCGGCCACAAGGTTTTAATCAACCTAGAGTGCAGCAACCATTTCAAATGCAACCACCACCAATGCCACAACCAGCACTACAACCAGCTCCAAAAAACTCAGGTATGTCACTCCAGGATATTATTAATGCACTTGCCACTAACACAATGCAATTCCAGCAGGAAACTTGGGCAAGTATCCAAAACCTGGCAAATCAAATGGGACAATTGGCTACTAGCATGAGCAAATTCGAGGGCCAAGGCTCAGAAAAATTATCTTCTCAAACGGTGATCAATCCAAGAGAGAATGCTTGTGTGATAACTTTGCAATATTGAGAGCAATTAGATGTCCTGCCAAAGAAATCACAAACTGATGAAGAAGATGACACCACTTCTACCCTGAACAAGACATAATCTCTAAGGTAAGTCTTCAAAACTGCTATCCTTCTTATGTTACTCTCCACCTTTCCTAGCAATGCAAAATTGAAGAAGGGGAACAAGAACCCAAAGAAATCTGGAAACTCTAACAAATCGAGGTAAATATACCACTTCTGGGCTATTGAGCAAGTACCTCGTTGTACAAAATTTCTCAAGGAGTTATGCACCAACAAGAGAAAGTTGAAGGGAAATGAGAAAGTAAGTGCGGGGGAAAATGTTTCAGCTGTATTGCAAAGAAAAATTCCTCCAAAATGCAAAGATCCAGGTATGGTCACCATTCCATGCACCATTGGTAAAACCAAGTTTGAAAGAGCTATGTTAGATTTAGGAGCATCTATTAATGTTATGCCATATTCTATTTATGCTTCTTTAAATCTTGGACCTTTTGCGAAAACTGGTATTACCATTCAACTTGCTGATCATTTTAATGCATATCCCAAAAGAGTTGTGGAAGATGTGCTTGTGCAGGTGAATCAATTGTTTTTCTCAGCAGACTTCTATGTCCTTAAAATAGAGGATGAGACATCTCCTAATCCAACACCGATTCTTTTAGGGAGACCATTCTCGAAAATTGCTAGAATCAAGATTGATGTTCATGATGGCACTTTCACCATGGAGTTTGATGGCAAAGTGATCCGTTTCAATATTTTCGAGGCAATGAGGTACCCTAGTGACTTGCATTCTGTTTTTGCAGTTGAAATTATTGATTCTTTGCCACAACAATGTTTTGAGTTAACTCGCAAGGATGGATTGGAAATGGCTATTAGTGAGCACATAGGGACAGAAAATTCCAAAGAACCAAGAAGGTTGATACAAGTGTCCAAAGAAATGGAGGAAGCTATGGCATGCTTAGATGAGACTATAGCTATAATCACGAACAGGTATGATGTTTCGTACATTGAATTGCCTTTATCTAATGAGAAACTTCTTCCTTCTGTGATGAAAGCCAATACCTTGGAGCTTAAGCTACTTTAAGATTATTTGAGGCATGTGTTTTTGGGTGACAAAGATCCTTTACCAGTTACAATAGAAATGGGCCTTGCACCACTACAAGAAGAGAAACGCGTCCGAGTACTTAGAGTTCACAAAACAGCTATTAAGTGGACGATTGCTAACATCCAAGGCCCAGCCATATGCTTGCACCATTTCTTATTGGAAGAAGGATCCAAGCCCACTAGAGAAGCACAACGGAGATTGGATCCTCCCATGATGGAACCAACGTCGGGCTGAGGACGTTAAACCAAGCGCTTATTGGGAGGCAACCTAATGTTTTTGCAAAATAAATTAAAAAAAGAAAAGAAAAATAAAATAAGGTAATAATGATCGATTTTTGTGTCTTGAGGAGATTCCTTTCGTAGACCATCAAATTGATCAGGTTTTATCTCTCTTTGACATCTGTCTTATTTGTCTTTATTTGTTTTTACTTGTTTTTTACTTTTGTTTGTTATTGTGTTGTTATCTCTTTTATGTGTCTTTAGTTTCGTATCTACTCTTTTCTTTTCCTTCCTTTGTTTAATTTGATTATTTCGTACTTCGAATTCATTTGTGCAATAGCTTGGAGAAACATTCGAAGGGGAGTTGAAACCATTGCCCAAAGGTTTGAAACGTGCATATCTTGGAGAAGAACAGACTCAAGTGCATTATCGGTAATATCTCTCCTTTTCTTCTCTTCAATGGATGCCGATATCTTTCTGTCGAACCTTCGTAAATATTTTTCTTCACTTCCTCAAAATGCTGTGTTTAAAATTTATAAAGTACGGATGACTAGACTTTGGGTATTAATGCTCTTAAATCTGCCTACGGATATCCGATGGCTTATCGAAGCTAAGGTGAGATTGTCCGGTGAGCCTGACATTAATCTCACAAAATACATGCCTGGTCTAGGAAAAAGCTACTACGCCAAGAGGCGAAGAGCGAAAAGGTTACAAGTATGTTATAAATGTGCTAGATGGAATTGTAACCGGACTTGTCGTTCATTAGGTTTTGCGTCCAGGAATAGAGAAGATAAACTTTCATTTATTAAGAATGGTTTGAGTAATGAGTCGCTGGATAATGTTTTGTTAACTCTTGAGTCATATTCTTGTGGACTTGTTCAGCGTGAATTGCTTAATCTATGGACACAATTTCATGATGAATTGAAGTGTTATAGTCTAGGGAATCTGATTAAAAACGACCCTATTTGCCAGTTTATAAGAAAACTAGATGGGAAGCAAATCCCCGACTCATAGAAGGCGTTTCAGCCGTTACTGGACGTAAAACCAGAAGAAGATGTGAGCCACAATCACAACTACTTGTATATTGAATGTGTGTTGTTGTTGTCGAATTTTATTTCTCTCTTGTTTCGTTTGATCTGATTATCAATGTTGTTTTTGTGTTGTTGTTGTTTGTTGATTTTGTTTGTTTTAATTTCAAGTTTTCTTTTTGACAAACCATATGACTACCCTGTGCCATAAGTACACGTGGGAGACAAGTGTGGAGGTTTTGTCAACCTCCACCGAAAGTGTATCTCTATTTTTTATGCTTCACGTGGGAGACAAGTGTGGGGGTTTTGTCAACCCCCGCCGAAAGTGTATCTCCATTTTCCATGCTTCACGTGGGAGACAAGTGTGCAGGTTTTGTCAAACCTCGCCGAAAGCATATCTCATTTTTTTCAAATTTTGGGGCGATAAATCTGCATCGAGCAACCCCCACCGAAATTATGTCCCCATGTGTCAAATTTGAGAATTTTACGTGTGTATATATCCATTTTGCATATTCTCAAATGTCATTTTATAACCTGTCTTGCACTGAATCGCATAATACCTAACGTACATCATTGTCTTGCACAAGTTTAGAGCACTTTTAGAAATGGAGAAAACACCACTTCGGCGATTCCAAAATATATGCGTATTTTGTGGATCGCAATTTGGTAAAGATGGAGAGTTTACAACAGCAGCTCTTGATCTTGGTAGGACATTAGCTGCGAGGGGTATTCATTTGTTTTATGGAGGGGGTAGTCTTGGGTTAATGGGGTGTGTGTCAACAGCTGCATCCCTAGGAGGAAGCAAAGTTCTCGGCATTATCCCGAAACCATTAGCTGTACGAGATATCGTAGGCAACACAATCGGGGAAGAGTTACAGGTCTCTAGTATGCATGAGCGTATTGCACATATGGTCATTAAATCTGATGCATTTATTGCTTTGCCCGGTGGTTATGGTACATTAGAGGAGATATTTCAAATCACCTCTTGGGCACAGCTAAACATCCATCGGAAACCCATTGGTTTGTTAAATGTTAATAGTTTTTTTGATGGTTTGTTGTCCTTTCTTGATCAAGCAGTAGAAAAAAACTTCATCTCACAGTCGGCGAGGCAAATCCTGGTTACAGCTTCAACTGCAGGGGAGTTAATTGACAAATTGCAAGCATTTGTCTATTCGCCTGATCCAACAATAGCTCGGATAGATTGGTTTGCGGAGGGCAATAAAAGGCGTAAACTGGATTTAGCGCTCCATCTGTAATTTTTATCTCCTGGTTTGCTTCACTTTTGTTTGCTACTTTTTATTGTGTTTATTTGAGATTTTTCATGTTATTTCTTTTGAGCTTTTTCATGTTATTTCTTTCGTTCCAGGTAATATTTTCTAATCTTGGCTTTTAGAGTGGAGGCTTAAAAAGTTCAAGTTCTCTTGAAACGCATTTTGGATTTCTTTAATCCATAATGGCTAAATAAGGAGGCTAACTTCTAAAATTTTAGACCCATTCTAACTGAATTGTTTTTGTTTACTGACTTGTTAGACTTTTTTATTTTATGAGTAAGTTTAGTTTTATGTAATTTAGAGTTGTTATGTGTTTTTATCTTTATCAGTTCGATTCAAAAAAAAAAATTTGTGGAAAAACCTGAGAATGGCAGAATATGGGGTTTCTTTAACCCTTGAAACGCATTCTCTCTAAATAAATATGTAGTTGTTTATTCATGTTGTTTGAAGTGTCTTGTTTCTTGTTTTGTTCTTCATAATAAAGGTATATAGGCTGGAAACCTTAAGTCTGCGGGCTACGGGTCCTAAGGATTGTTGAAATATACAATCTTGACTCAGGTGTAACAACGCCACGTACCTCTTTTCTTGCATTTTGGGGGTCGATGAGAAGATAATGATTGAATTAAGAATAACTCTTGGAAAATGATAAATGATGCATGGACTGTGTGTTGAAATGGTTTTGGTGTCGCTTTGCTTTGATTTCTTGCGCACATGAGCACTGAGCTATTATCACTGATTGTTGATTGCTTCACTTAGAGAAAAGTTTATGTAATTTAAGTGTTTCTTCAGATTTTAATGAATTCTAGAACTTGTTTGATGGTCACTCGAGGCGAAATCCTAGACTGTGCAACATTGGGGAAAGATTTAGGCCATCTTTGGACCGTTTGAGCCTTAATAGCCAACCTTGACTGAAATTGATCCCTAGTTACCCCTTTGAGCCTTTGTAAGCCTTTTTCTTTGTTAACTCACTAAAAGATTTCCTAACCTCAAATGAATTTATTCCAAACAGTTAATCCTTAACTATGAGCATGATAGCTCATTAACAATAAATTCTGAGCATGTTCTGTTTGGGAAGTAGGGAGGACGGTTGGGATGCATCATGAGCAATACAAGTGAGTTCCATTGTGTTGGAAAAAAAAAGAAAAACAAGAAAAAAAAGCCAAATCCTGTTGTACCTATAGTCACGTACTTACACATTTGAGGACAATTGTTGTTTTTTAGTGTGGGGGAGGGGAAGGACACACCCCAAAAAGAAAAAAAAGAAAAAAAAAAGAAAAAAAGAAGAAAAAAAAGAACAAAAGAAGAAGAATAAAAGATCTATACCCTTAATGTTCTTAAAAAGAATGAAACAACAAATTGTGGGGTTGTAGTTTTCTTTTGTTTTCTGAAAAAAAAAAAAGATTGAGTGTTCTAAATAAGTTGGGGGGTGTAACCTGGTGAATTGAAATGAAGTTGTGTTATAGGGTTGAGCTCTACATAGTCTTGAATGATTTATGTGTTTGTGGGTGATTTGAGCCAAATTATTATCCTTTATCATACCTTCACCCAAGCCAAACGTTACAAGCTTAATAAAGTCCTACTTGATCCTTGATGTTGTGCATGTCTAAATTAGTGGAGAGTGACTTGAAAAGCAGGCCTATGGAGTTCATTTATACACACATCTTCAATATTAAATATGATTCATTTTTATGCATAAACTCATCCGGGTTACAAGTGATTAGGTGAGAAGGGCTCTACACACACACACGCTTGAGGAATTGAAATGAAGCGAAACTAATCTTTGAGATAAAATTCTTGATCAAGTGCATTATTTTGAAGTTTTCCTTGGGGTATAATTAAGTACAATCTTTGAGGCCTATTTGCAAGATGAAGCATTTGTGTGTTTTAATTTTTTGTTGATTCTGTTTCGGTTTAGTTTTATTTCATATTGTCGCAGTTGCTCGAGGACTAGCAAAGTCTAAGTGTGGGGGAATTTGATAAGTGTCTATTTATATATCATTTTTATATCAAATCGTCCATGTTTCTTTGCTATATTCCTTGGTATTTTTATGTTTTTGTGTGGTTTGATGTTTGTAGGAGTTTTGGAGCAACTTGCACAAAAATGGAGTAAAACCCTTCATTTTCACCTCTGCTAGTCAACCATCTTCTCGGATTTAATTGTATTGATATACAATGAACCCGATGACATATCATATACCGTTGAAAAGCTATCGAAGTCTACTTTTTGGAGAAATTTACGGTTTATGAATCCATTCAGAGTACCGAAAGTTGTAATCAAAACAGTGTGAGAAGTGTAGAAATGTAATTCCACACATCACTGTAGCATGTATAATACGGGGACACTGTAGCAGGTTACTGTAGCAGAGTATTTAAACACATTTTTGGGTTTTATTTTCATAACTTGAAGAGGGGAGAACGTGGTGGAGGCTGCAGCTCTGGAATTCTTTCATCTCTTGGAGTTCTTGAAGGAGAAAGGAAGCTTGGAAAGAGGAAGAACTACAATCCAAAGAGAATTACATCAAATTTTGCTAAGTTTTTCCCTTCCCTTTCATTTTCTGGAATGTCTCCATGTTGTATTGTATTTACCACGTTCTTAAACATGTGTAACTGAATCTGAATTGGTTGAGGTTGATTTCAAAGCCCCTGATATGGTTTTTGTAAGTTGATTGTGTAAGAAGTTGTTATCCAATTCTCTAATTGAAGTTGCTTGTATTTTCCCATGTTTAATGCTTATGATTACTTGCTGATTGTACTTGGGTGGCCAACTGAATATAATCTGGATATTGTCTATTGCTAGATTAGAAATCTTGATCCGTAATTTTCTTGAATTTCTAATCATTAGTAGCAAAATTGTGATCAGAGATTGCAATTGGAGAATATAACCTAAGTTAAATAATCTGAGCTTGTGTGTTTATTGCTTAGATCAACCTGTCTTTCTTTTTGTAATGCATCCATTGAATTAAATTTAGAGAGCTTATTCTAGGTTGTTTGATGAATAGAGATTAAATAAAGAGCCTGTTTTATTTAACAACAAAGTAAGGAAAGATTGGGATAACAGAGCTTATTGTTATCTACGGTTGATAATTTCAATGGTGTAATTGGATGATAATTCTACAATTAATTCAATCCATATCTTGTGGTGGAGAATCATCCCTTGACCAGATTTTTATCATTGATTAATTCCCATTTCAATTAAGTTTGCATTGTGTTATTCATTAATTACCGTCGTATTCAGTTTTTCATCTAGTTAATCAACCAACAAAACTCCCCATTTAGTTAATTGTTGCTGGAAATAACAAATTCAATTAGAATCAATCCTCGTGGGAACGATATCTACTTATCACTTAGTACTTGTGCGAATAGTAATTGCTAGTTTCGAAAGCATCATCCACAACCTTGTCTTGCGCAATACTCAAACTTTGAATAATAACAAGAGAGGAATCAACTGTATCAGCATAGTGGACTTCCCCTTCATCAACAAAGTCTGGACTACCGAAAAATTGATCAAGGCATCTGTTCTCGATCTTTCATCACTTTCGGTTAAAAAGTAATCAAATATTGGTGGTTTTCCATGATCCTCAAAGGAAGTCATGGGGTTACTTCATCATTCTCCATCGATTCATCTTTTTAGCAGCATAATTTATCATCATTTAATTGCCCAAAGGACTTGGATCTTCTAACTTCTTCATGTCATTCCACCTGGCGAATTCTTTATTTTCCAGAATTACTAAATGTTGTGGAGTTGTTGGAGCTGCTGCATAAGATCTTCAACGATCAAACGTTTTTGGACTTGCTGAAGTTGCCGCCTGAGATCTTCAATGATCAAATCTCGTTCATCTCTTTGAGAAGGAGGCAATTGGGCAGTAGAAGCAGCCTTGTGAGTACGACCAGCCATTGAACCAAAAGCTCTAATACCAATCTGATACCGGATCTTCGAGATATGGCTCTGATACCAATCTGATACCGGATCTTCAAGATATGGCTCTGATACCAAATCTGATACCAGGCTGCTGGATTATAATAGATGAGGATAGGATCTTCAAGTTGATTATCAACTCAACCAATGGCTGGAACAAATAGAATGGAACCAAACAAACACTCTTTGAAAGGATAACAAGCTCACCACCAAAGTAAACACCAATGGGATACAGATAATTCACCACCTAAGGATGCAAACCAAGGATACAGGGCTTAAAGGGATAACAAGCTCACCACCAAAGTAAACACCAATGGGATACAGATAATTCACCACCCAAGAATGTAAACCAAGGATACAGGGCTTAAACTAACTCACCACTCTATGGAATCCACCAAGAGATACAGAGCTAAGGAGAAATCAGTATAAACACTGAAATTTCACTCAAATTCGAATTCAAAACTTCACTCCCTTGAACACACAACTTTGGGACTTTAAATAACTTGGAACAACCCTCCAAGCATAGGTAAAGACAATAATTAAATGTGTTCAACAATTACGGCTCAACTAATACATTGACAACTCAATTATTGACTAAGACTCATAAGTAAACACATTAGGTAATAAAAGCACAACCAACTAAGCTAGAAATTCAAATTCCAACCAACTAGGCAATCAAATTCAAATTCTAGAGTAGACTTTAATGCACCATTAACTATGAACCAGCTGTGAAGAGATAGTCATAGATTCCTGCAGACAACTCCAAATGACACATTGACAAATGTGTTAGAAAGCTGACTTCAAGATCTTTTATAGCCACAAATCTTGACATTTAATTCTCTGCACAGCAATACCAGTTCTTTTACGAAATTATCCCTCATTCTGGTTCATGTGCACTCTTGACCATTGTAATAATTTGCACCCCTTGATGATCTATCATGAATCCCATGGATTGCAACATGACACATCCGAAAAAGGATTGTCTCCCAAGTATAGGAGTGTCGAAGTAATAAACCCGGTAAGACCAGGGTCGATCCACGAGGAAGGGAATTTAAGCGTTACAAATTATAAGCTAAACAAATGTGATATGGATGATTCAAAGAGGTGACATGATAATATCAACAAGTACGTAAGATGGTAGGTGGTATTACCGACCATTCAAATATAAAACAAAAAGCAAGAGGAGGTAAAACATCCATGGAAATAGGTGGTATAACCAACCATAGTAAATTAAAGAACAATTTCATAAGGTGGTAGAACCTACCATAGTAAATAAAATAAAAAGTTCATAAACAATAGAATAATTAAAATACAAGAGGAATTAAAACAATAACAATGAAAGCTAAGGTTAGAGGATCCGCCCTTGATATTTCAAATAAGGATAATTAACCCATTTTAGTTATATGAATTATATT
This sequence comes from Boswellia sacra, assembly GCA_013180625.2. Lineage (NCBI taxonomy): Eukaryota > Viridiplantae > Streptophyta > Magnoliopsida > Sapindales > Burseraceae > Boswellia > Boswellia sacra. The sequence continues at coordinate 31,102 of SNVD02005841.1, forward strand.
TGTTTCATTACCAATATTTATACCACTTCTTGTAAATGGTTCAAGCATCCAATGTGCCAATCACCATATGTCTACAACAAATCAAGGTTCCTAACTAGATTCGTGTCGGTAAGGAAGAACCATACATCATCTAGAAAGGATCCAAGCATTTGATGTGCCAAGGATTGTCGACAAGGGATCAAGACCTCCACTTTACGAGTGGTGTCAAGATTGATTAAGAAATTAAATATAAATCATATTGAATAAACATTATAAGATTAAGATTATTAAGCACATATTAAGGGTTAGAGAATCCTTATTCTCATATCAAGGGTTCACCCTTTCACCTTAGCAAAAGAGAAATTAGAAGAATATTATAATAGAAATAAAATAAAATGTAAGAAAGAGGAAATTCATTAATAACATAAACACACAAAACACAATACAAGATCCTAGCCAAAGCCAAAATGTTCTAGCCAAGGCCAAGATGCCCTAATGGGTCACAAGACACCTCTACTTATAGATACATCCAGGGGCAAACTTGTCAAATTACAAGGGCATAATGGTCAAATATTAGTTGTAAATATCTTTGACAATTGGGATCATTAGGCACCGACTTTGACCATCAATTTTGACATCGAAATGTTGTGAATTTAATCACATGTCTTCATGAAAGTTGTAGATATTTCTCTCAGCTTTCTAGAACATATTGATTTGCACAATTTGGATACGTATTTTGGGAGATACGGTCCAAATACTGAGGCTTGGTCAGACTGGGCCGAGACTGTAAATGGGTTCATTTCAAGCCCAATTTTGGTCCACTAAGAGCCCGAATTTGATTATGCTTGTGAAATGCAATCTTGTAGACAATTGAATCAGCTTTCCAAAACATTAAGAATTGCACCATTCTGATCTACAAATAGAGAGTTATGCCATTTTACCGAACCTATAACAAAACCAAAATTAAGAGGAATTAATTCCAAAGATGCAAATGCTACAAATATGCTTAAGTTGAGGAATTTAATAACACTATTAATGCAATATGATGAACTAAACTCTTATTAAACATGCATATTTAAGTGTTCATCACACCCCCCAACTAGCTTATTGCTAGTCCTAGCAATTAAATAAAATCAATCGAACGCGTTATTATTTAGAAGTGATTTATAGAATTTTTCATCCAAGGTGGTCATTTATTGCACTCTCCTTGATTTTATCCAAATAAACAAACTCTCAACTGATTTTTTTTAAATGACTCATGTACTCTTCAGTCAAGATATCCACAAACCTTCTTTTGTGCTCAGTTGACACATGACTATGGGGCTTATTAGAAATAAGCCATATCGGTTCTAGTATTTGTTAAGGCTAACAACCTTAGGTGGGGGATATTCATTCATTTTATACATTTTTTTCTTTTTTTTGTTTTTCTTTTTTTTTCTTTTTTTTTTTCTTGAAAGAATGCATCTTTAACCCATGTAGCGAGCCTTAGGCTAATGACTCCCAGACCAGTGGGCCTTAGGGCATTAGGTGTTAAGGACACCCCTACGAGCTTAACGACTCGGGTTTGTCGATGCTTTATTTTTGCTTAGAAACTTGTGGATAGGCAAGGTTCAAATTCCATTAAGCTTTCTCCTTAATCATGTAGGCGAGCTTTGGGCCAATAGCTCCCAAACCAGTTGGTCTTAGGGTATAGGTGTTGAGGCACCCCTCGGGCTTAATTGCTCGAATTAAGGAGGCTACGAGACCAAACTTTATCCACAATTGCTATTTTTTCTTTTTTTTTTCTTTTTTTTGCTTTTTTTTTTTTTTAACTTTCCCCTTCCTTTGTGTTGTTATCCTAAACAAAACAAAAGAACTCAACTATTACAACATTTCATGTTGCCACCCACAATCATGCATCAAGGTATGTGTGTGTGTGTGAAGAAAGGCTCATGAATACTTGCTTAATGAGTACATAAGCACACAAATTTTTTTTTTTTAAATGATAAGGTTGTGAGAGTTCATAGATTTGAATAATTCAAAGTGAAATGAATAAGACTTCCTTGTTATAAAATTCAAAAATCAAGTCTTAATAATATCAAGTTAGCTAAAATGAGTTCATAAGATCAAAATAAAATGACAAATTGGTTAGAATGGGTTTCAAGAGTTCAAACTGACCCTCTATACTCTGCCATTCCTGACCCAGAATGCGTCTCAAGAGGATTTGAACTCCTTACACCGCACTCTGAATCTAATTACTAACTCGCTTTTTTTTTTTTTTTTTGCAAGAAAAAAATAAAATTTCAAGACATACTTATGTCTACTATCCTTCCCCCCCAACCAAATGAAACATTGTCCTCAATGTTTAAATGTAGAGAGATAAAGTATAGGAGACATTACCTGAAGCTTCTGTTATTCAAGAGAGATGACCTGAAAGACTCATAAATAACATGCTAAAAATAAAATAAAATAAAAGACAAAAAAAATTACAAACGGAGATTCAGATCCAATTTGCACTTTTTGTTTTGCCCTCCTGCCCAGTTAATTTGAGTACTAGCTGGGTCAGGTTCATACTCAACTTCTTGTAATTTGTCAAGTAACTCACCAGCAGACGTGGCAGAAACAAGGATCTGTCTCGCCCAATGTGGGATAAAATTTTGTTCTACAGCTGTATCAACAAAACTTATTAAAGGATCAAAGAAATTGTTAACATTCAACAAAACCTATGGGTTTTGATGGAGATCAGTTGGCCCAGAGGCATTTGAAAAATTTCTTCGAGAGTACCAAAGCCACCTGGTAAAGCAATAAAGGCATCTGAATTGATGAGCATATGTGCCATGCGTTCAGGCATAGAGGAGACCTGTAACTCCTTCCCAACTGTTTTTCCAACAATACTTTCTACAGCCAAAGCTTTAGGAATAACTCCTAAAACTTGAGTACCCCCTACATGTGCAGCTGTTGACACAAAACCCATTAACCCGAGGCTACCTCCCCCATAAACCACATGAATCTTTCTTTCAGCCAGTTGTCTACCAAGGTAATTTGCTACTTCTATAAACTCCTCACTTTTACCCGGTCGGGATCCACAGAATACACATATACTTTGGATTCGACGTTTTGAAGTTCCCTCCATGTCTATGCAACTCTCTAACTATGTGTGAGGAAGAGAATAAGAGATGTGGTATTTATGGAGTGCAAAAAGGTATGCTAATGATGACATCTAAATAGGTAGCTCGGTTGCTTTTTGAAAAATATGACAATAATGCATAGAAATTCAAAAAAAAGATGATGAAATAAGACACCATAAGTCAAGCAAAAGATACAAATTCAAAAATGACAGCTATAAGGCATTAAAATTCAAAAATGTTGGGACGCATGCATATGTACAGGTAGTTGTGACTGTGGCTCACATCTTCCTCTGGTTTTACGTCCAGAAACGGCTTAAACACTTTCTATGAGTTGGGGATATGCTTCCCATCCAGTTTTCTTATAAACTGGCAAACAGGGTCGTCTTGAGTCAGATTCCCAAGACTATAGCGTTCCTGCTCATCTCGGAATTGTGTCCACAAATTAAAAATTTCACGCTGCACAAGTCCACAAGAATGCGTCTCAAGAGTCGTTCGGATATCATCCAAAGACTCCTTAATCAGTCCATTCTTGATGAACTGTAGTTTATCCTCTCGATTGTTAGACAAATATCCCAAGGAGCGGCAACGCTGGTTACAAGTCCATCTTGCACATTTGTGACAAACTTGCAATCTTTTTGCTCTTCGCTTTTTGGCATAAGAGCTTTTTCCCAAACCTGGCATATGGGAAACAAGATTATCTGAAAACTCACAAGAGAATCGAACCATGGCTTCAATTAACCATCTTAAATCAGCAGGAATACCCTTACGCATCAACAACCTTAGTCTTTCTGCACGAGCTTTATAAATTTTAAGCAAATCATTTTGAGGAAGAGAGGAAAAATGTTTGTGCAATTTTGTGAGAATGGTATCCATGTGAAGAAAATAAGAGAGAAGAAAATGGATGCAAGGTGAGCAACAGTTTTTAGGGAACTGAAAAACCGACTTTAAAAGCCACGGAGTACCGTATCCGTCACTTGACCGGGAAAATCAATCCTTAAAAAGGATCAATTAAAGCAATGGACTCTTCGTTTTGGTTAAAATTTTCAAAGAATGGTTTTAACCGTTGTCCATTAACTTTAAACACATTACCATTCTTTGGATTCTCAATTTCAACTGCTCCATGAGGAAAAACATTTTTTACAATGAAAGGCCCAGTCCAACGAGACCGAAGTTTACCAGGAAACAAATGCAATCTTGAATCATACAAAAGAACTTTTTGTGAAGGTTCAAAAGATTTTCTAACAATGGATTTGTCATGAAAAACCTTCATTTTTTCGTTGTAGATTTTAGAATTTTCATAAGCCTCATTCCTGATTTCTTCAAGTTCACTCAGTTGAAGTTTACGTAACTTTCAAGCACCATTCAAGTTTGTGTTAAATGTTTTAATGGCCCAATAAGCTTTATGCTCAATTTCCACAGGCAAGTGACAAGGTTTTCCCTAAACTAATCTATAAGGAGACATTCCTAATGAGTTTTAAAAGGCAGTTCGGTAAGCCCAAAGTGCATCATTAAGTCTTAAAGACCAATCTTTACGATTTGGGTTAACCGTTTTTTCTAAGATCTGTTTTATCTCCCTATTAGCTAATTCAACTTGTCCACTTGTTGGTGGGTGATAAGGTGTAGAAATTTTATGGGTTATTCCATATTTCTTCATTAAGGTTTCAAATGGTTTATTACAAAAATGTGTAACCCCATCACTAATAATGGCTCGAGGAATTCCAAATCTACTCAAGATATTCTCCTTCAAGAATTTGACAACTGTTTTGTGATCATTGTTTCGACATGGAATTGCCTCGACCCATTTTGAAACATAGTCCACTGCAACAAGGATATACACAAAACCAAATGACGATGGAAAGGGTCCCATAAAATCAATACCCCAACAATTAAAGATTTCAACAACAAGAATGGGATTTAAAGGCATCATGTTTCTTTTTGAAATGGATCCCAATTTTTGACAATTTACACATGTTTTGCAAAATGCATGTGCATCTTTAAATAAGGTGGGCCAATAAAATCCACATTGCAAGATTTTGGCAGCTGTTTTCTAGATGAAAAATGTCCTCCACATGCTTCGGAATGACAAAAGTTAATGACACTACTTACCTCATTGTCGGGTATACATCTTCTTATTATTTTAATGGACATACTTACCACTCATTGTCGGGTACAATCCTTCTCCCAACATTTTGTTTTTTTTTTTTGTTTTTTATTTGATCCGGACAATATTTGAAAAGATACGGATCATCCCAGTAAAAATTTTTCACCTCGGTTAGAAATTTTCTTTTGTCTTGAGCATTCCAATGAGGTGGCATTTTCCCCGTCGCAAGAAAATTTACAATGTTAGCAAACCAAGGTACAGTAGCAACAGAAAATAAAAATTCATCAGGAAAAGAATCATTGATAGGTAAAGTTTCAATTAATGTCTCTGCCGTTAGTCTTGAAAGCTGATCAGCAACGACATTTTCAGCTCCTTTCTTATCCTTTATTGTGATATTGAATTCTTGGAGCAATAAGATCCACCGTATCTATCTAGGTTTTGCATCCTGTTTAGTCATTAAATATCTCAGAGCTGAATGGTCAGTGTAAACAATTGTTGGAGAGCCAATTAAATAAGATCAAAATTTGTCCAATGCAAATACTACTGCAAGTAGTTCTTTCTCAGTTGTTGTGTAATTCATTTGTGCATCATTTAAAGTCCTACTTGTATAGTATATTACATAAGGCTTACCTTCTTTTCTTTGTCCTAAGACAGCACCAATAGCATAGTCACTTGCATCACACATCAATTCAAAAGGCAAGGACCAATCAGGAGATTGCATAATTGGAGCAGTTGGTAAAAGTCCAATTAGTGTATCAAAGGCATTTTGACATTCTTGAGTCCATTCAAAGGAAGTATCTTTTATTAAGAGGTTAAAAAGAGGTTTAGATATAGCACTGAAATTTCTTATGAACCTCCTATAAAATCCAGCATGCCCTGAGAATGAACGAACCTCTTTAACTGTTTTTGGTGGAGGCAAATGGGAAATTAATTCCACTTTTGCTTTATCCGCTTCAATTCCTTTAGAAGACACCACATGACCTAAAACAATTCCTGAAGTTACCATATAATGACATTTTTCCCAATTCAAAATAAGACCTTTTTCTACACATCTTTTTAGGACTTTTTCTAAATTTTCAAGACAATTATCAAAAGAGTTTCCAAAGACAGTTAAATCATCCATGAAAACTTCTAAACAATGCTCAACCATGTCACTGCTTAACATGCATCTTTGAAAAGTGGCTGGGGCATTACAAAGTCCAAAAGGCATTATCCTAAATGCAAAAGTGCCAAAGGGGCACGTGAATGTGGTCTTTTCTTGGTCTTCAAGTGCAATGGGGATTTGATAGTAGCCTGAGTATCCATCAAGAGAGCAGTAGTAGGGGTTTCCTGCTACTCTTTCAGGAATTTGGTCAAGAAAGGGTAAGGGAAAATGGTCTTTTTTAGTGACAGCATTTAATTTTCTATAATCAATGCACATCCTCCAACTAGATGAGACACGAGTTGGCAATAATTCACCCTTTTCTTTTTTAACTACTGTAATGCCAAATTTCTTAGGTACTACTTGTGTAGGGCTTACCCACTTACTATCAGAAATAGGATAGATAATTCCCACATCAAGTAGTTTGAGAACTTCATCCCTAATGACCTCTTTCATGTGTGGATTTAATCTCCTTTGAGGTTGTTGAGATGTTTTGGCATTTTCCTCTAAATGTATTCTAGGTGTGCAAATTAAAGGGTTAATGCCTTTTATATCTTTTAAAGTCCACCCAATTGCATTTTTATGCCTTTTAAGCACTTCTATCAACTTACCTTGTTGCTCGCATGTGAGGGATGAAGAAATTACCATCGGATATGTCTGATTCTCCCCAAGATATGCATATTTCAGTCCTTCAGGTAAGGGCTTCAATTCTAGCTTGGGAGCTTCATCTTCCTTGCTTTCATTCATCTGCCCCAATTCTTCAAATCTTGATTTTGAGCTTTTTTCCAACACCTGTGCACAATCCAGTAAAGAACACATATTAGAAAGATCATGTTCTAGTTCCATACTTGATTCTAATGAATTTACTAAACAAGTTTCCAAAGGGTTAGAAGAACTCCCTTTTTGGATGTGATCTTCCACAATAGATTCGATCATATTAGCCTCCTCAATTTCATCTTCTTCTTCATGTGGTTGTTTACACATATTGAAAACATTTAGTTCCAATGTCATGTTCCCAAAAGATAGCTTCATGACTCCATTCCTGCAATTAATCAAAGCATTAGAGGTAGCTAGAAATGGACGCCCTAAAATGACAGGAATTGATTTACATACTTCCATTGGTTGTGTGTCCAAGACAATAAAATCCACTGGGTAAATGAATTTATCGACTTGAACTTACACATCTTCTACTACTCCTCTTGGTAATTTAATTGATCTATCAGCAAGCAAAAGAGTCACAGAAGTCGGTTTTAACTCACCTAAATTGAGTTTCTGAAAAACCGAATATGGAAGCAAATTCACACTAGCACCAAGATCAAGTAAAGCTTGTTCAATTTTATGGTCTCCAATAACACATGAATTGTAGGACAACATGGATCTCTTATATTTTACCTGTATTATTATTTTGAAGAATAGCACTTACTTGCTCGGCTAGAAAGGCCTTCTTTTTCACATTTATTTTCTTTTCACAGTGCACACAGAAGTCTTTCAAAAACTTTGCATAAGAAGGTACCTGTTTGATCACATCAAGCAAGGGAATGTTGACCTTTACCTGTTTGAAAATTTTCAAGATTTCAGAATTGTGAGTTGGCTTCTTTTGTGTAGGCTAATGCTTGAGGAAATGGAGGCACAGATGAGGATTTGGTTTCTTCTTCGCTAGGTGTTGGGTTGGCAACCTCTTCCTGTCCTTTAGAGATCGATTCTTCTTCTTTCTCACAAGGGTTAGGAATGTGTTTTTCAACAACCTTACCATTGCGAAGGGTCATGACTGACTTGGCTTGGTCAAAATAATGGTTATTTGAATTCCCTGCATTTGAGTTAGATTGATCTTTGGGTTTTTGCAATGTTTGAGAAGGAAATTTTCCTTTCTCTTGGATGCTACATGTAGATGCAAATTTTGCAAGAGTTTCTGACAAATTTGCTAGTGTTTGAGTAGTTTGACTATTGAAAAGTCTCTTGCTTTGTAATGAATGAATGCAATGTTTCTTCAAAGTCATTCCTAGGAGGAGGAGCATATGCATGATCATGAGAATTTTGAAAATTTTGCCGTGTTTGAAAAGGGACTTGTGAAGATTGTGCATGATTGTCATTTTTCCAGCTAAAATTTGGATGATTTCTCCAACCAGGATTGTAGGTTTGTGAATATGGATTGTGATTTGGCCTTTTGAAAGTGTTCAAGGCATTGGCTTCTTCATGGAGACATTCCCTAAAGGCAGGCAAAGTTGGACAATTATCAGTAGAATGGTCATTGTCATCACAGATGTTACAGAAATTTTCTTGAATAGATTTCAATTGACCACTCTTTTTCATCTCTAAAGCCTCGACTTTTCTAGCTAGGGATGCATATTTTGCTTGAAGGTCATGGTCTTCCCTAAGGTTGTAAATACCTCTATTGGATGTCGAGGTTTGGGCCTTGCTTGGTACCTCATAGGTGCCAGCAGTGTCCCAATTTTGTGCCTTTTCTGCTAAGGAATCTAGGAAGTCAAGTGCTTCCTCAGGGTCTTTTTCTTTAAATTCTCCTCTACACATTAATTCTACTAGTTGCCTATCTTGAGGTGTTAACCCTTCATAGAAGTGTGCAACTATTCTCCAAGTTTCGAAACCATGGTGAGGACAGGTATTAAGTAGTTCCTTATATCTATCCCAACATTGGTAAAGGGTTTCCCCTTGTTTCTGAGAGAAATCATAAATTTGTCTTTTAAGAGAATTTGTTCTATGGGTAGGAAAAAATTTTTTCAAAAATTGTTGTTTCATCTCATCCCATGAACTATGGAATTCGACCTCAAATTTTGTAGCCATGTTCTAGCTTTATCTTTTAAAGAAAAAGGAAAAAGCTTTAATCTAATGGTGTTTATGCTACAATTTGGGTCAGTGTAGGAGCTACTACCTCTTCAAAGAGTTTCAAGTGGGAATATGGGTTCTCCATGTCAAGGCCATGAAAAGTGGGTAGAAGTCGAGCAAAACTTGGTTTGAAATTGAAATGGATTGAATCTGGAGGAGAAACTACACAAGATGGTGCACTAGTCCTTACCGGATTCATGTAGTTTCCGAGGGTTCTTCGTTGGTTTTGATCATTTTGTTGCGAACGGTTGTCCCCTTCATCCGTGAATATTTCTTCATGATTGTTGGCCATGTTTTCTAAGGAAGATGATGTTTTTCTAACAAGTCTACCACTAGATGTTCGTGACCAAATTTTCATGCAAGAAAGGGAGAAGAAAAGAGAGCAAAATATGAACACAAAAAAAATAAAAAATTTAGATCTAAGATGAGAAAAGGGAACACTCACAATTTTGCACGCCAATTTTTACCTTCCCCGGCAACGGTACCAAAAACTTGACACATCCGAAAAAGGATTGTCTCCCAAGTATAGGAGTGTCGAAGTAATAAACCCGGTGAGTCCGGGGTCGATCCACGAGGAAGGGAATTTTAGCACTACAAATTATAAGATAAGCAAATGTGATATGGATGATTCGAAGAAATGACAAGATAATATCAATAAATATGTAGGATGGTAGGTGGTATTACCGACCATTTAAATATAAAACAAAAAGCAAGAGGAGGTAAAACCATCCATGGAAATAGGTGGTATAACCAACCATAGTAAATTAAAGAACAATTTCATAAGGTGGTAGAACCTACCATAGTAAATAAAATAAAAAGTTCATAAACAATAGAATAATTAAAATACAAGAGGAATTAACACAATAACAATGAAGGCTAAGGTTAGGGGATCCGCCCTTGATATTTCAAATAAGGATAATTAACCCATTTTAGTTATATGAATTATATTTGTTTCATTACCAATATTTATACCACTTCTTGTAAATGGGTTCAAGCATCCAATGTGCCAATCATCATATGTCAACAACAAATCAAGGTTCCTGACTAGATTCGTGTCGGTAAGGAAGAACCATACATCATCTAGAAAGGAACCAAGCATTTGATGTGCCAAGGATTGTCGACAATGGATCAAGACCTCCACTTTACGAGTGGTGTCAAGATTGATTAAGAAAGTAAATGTAACTCATATAAAATAAACAACATAAGATTAAGATTATTAGGCACATATTAAGGGTTAGAGAATCCTTATTCTCATATCAAGGGTTTCACCCTTTCACCTTAGCAAAAGAGAAATTAGAAGAACATTATAATAGAAAGAAAATAAAATGCAAGAAAAAGGAAATTCATTAATAACATAAACACACAAAACACAATACAAGATCCTAGCCAAAGCCAAAATGTTCCAGCCAAGGCCAAGATGCCCTAATGGGTCACAAGGCACCTCTATTTATAGATACATCCAGGGGCAAACTTGTCAAATTACAAGGGCATAATTGTCAAATATTAGTTGTAAATATCTTTGACAATTGGGATCATTAGGCACCGACTTTGACCATCAATTTTGACATCGAAATGTTGTGAATTTTAATCACATGTCTTCATGAAAGTTGTAGATATTTCTCTCAGCTTTCTAGAACATATTGATTTGCACAATTTGGATACGTATTTTGAGAGATACGGTCAAAATACTGAGGCCTGGTCAGACTGGGCCGAGACTGTAGATGGGTTCACTTCAAGCCCAATTTTGGTCCACTAAGAGCCCGAATTTGATGATGCTTGTGAAATGCAATCTTGTAGACAATTAAATCAACTTTCCAAAACATTAAGAATTGCATCATTCTGATCTATAAATAGAGAGTTATGCCCATTTTACCGAACCTGTAACAAAACCAAAATTAAGAGAAATTAATTCCAAAGATGCAAATGCTACAAATATGCTTAAGTTGAGGAATTTAATGACACTATTAATGCAATATGATGAACTAAACTCTTATTAAACATGCATATTTAAGTGTTCATCAATGAGCAAATAGCCTCCCACAACCAAAAGCAATCGATGAATCCACACTCCTTTGCTTCTTATAATACTATCAATGCAGCCTGACGGGATCATAGAATGAATAATGGGTGAAACCTGCTAGAGGTATGCATGCAGTATATGTCCCTATGGTCACATGCTATAGCCTCCACCATGGACAGGTGCCAGCGAATCTGAGTATCAGGAATGACTTGAAGCTAGCCAATCCAAGAAGAACGTCTCTCAAGCCTCCTCCTCGCATGAAGCCAAAGGCTATAACTAGAAATATCCCCTATTGGCGGCATTAGAGCAGACAACCTCTCTTGCAACCAGATCTAAGAAAAAAGAAAAAATAATAAGAAAAAAAGCATGCTAAGTCGAAAACCCATAAAAGGCAACTTAGGAAAAAGTCAAGGCAAGCCTGCTAAGTTGTAAAACCCAAAAAGGACAGTTTAGGCAAAAATTAGGGCATGAGAAATAAGAAAAGCCTGCTGAGTTGAAAACCTAAAAAGGGTAGCTCAGGCAAAAGTTAGGGTAAGCTCGCTAAGTTGAAAACCCAGAAAAGAGCGACTTAGGCAAAAGTTAGAGGTAAAAAAAAAAAAAAAAAAGAATAGAAAAACCTAAAAAAGCAAAAGACTGCCACTAAATCTCTAACTTTGATTTGCCTTAACACGAACCGATCCAATATATTCTATGCTATTTCCTATCATATATCAAAGCAAATATAAATTATGTTATCATGTTTCTAATCGTGTGCTCTTAAGCATGTTTCTAAGCATTTGCAAAGAAAGTAAATTCCTAAACATGTTTCTAAATAAAGAAAGGTGAGCGGACTTACCTCGACACGCTTATTCATCTTATAAAACAAATGAAGGATTAAGCAATTTGTAAAATCCAAGCATACTTCTATGCATCAAAATAAATCTTAACCATGCTTATTCTAAGCCTAATTTATCCTAAACATGCTTAATTCTAAGCATGAAAATAAAAGGAAGAAATAGGAGGAAGAAGGAAATTATGCTCTCAAGATGTACCCTTTCTTGGTTTAAAGCAATCTAAAACATCCGAAAAATATTAAACTAGAAAAGGCTTCTCGAATTCTCAAACATGTCTTCGAGAATTTCTTATAAAACAAATGAATAAGAGAGGATTTCTGGATGTCCTTTCAAAGTGTGCCCAAGGTGTTCTTCTATAGATTTTTCTTGGAGTGAAAAAGTGATAAAAAACCAATACGGGATTCAAATGAATAGTAATATGTGAGCAGTACTGCATGAACAATACTGTGTGAGCAATGTGCTCCTGTTTGGCCCTTCCTGTTTTACAATTTTGTAATGTAGTCCCTTCCTACATTTGCCCATTCAATCGCATCTAACTTTTCAAGTTCAAATCCGATTCACGATCCATAAATTTCTATAAAAACTGGACATCTGTAGCTTCACAACGATATATGATTCATCATCAGATTCTTCTTGGATTAATTTATTCGATTTTTAAAGTCACATGCCAGTTTTCAAGACTTTTCATCAATTCCTTCTCACCTTTCCTTTCTTGGCCTCCAAGGGCATTTTGGTCACTTTATTTGCTCGACATTCATCTTCACTTTGTCATCAAGCTGTAAAATGCGAGTCTCAATAACTTACTCCCTACTTTGGAGAGGTTTGTCAAGCCTAAAGGTCAACAAAGTACTCTCAATTTATCCTTACTTTTTCCATCTTGACACTTTCATCTTCATCTTCATTCTAGCAAAATTCTCATCACTCCTCTCTTCTCTTCTTTCTTACAAAAAGGTACACCCATTCAAGGCCAAGGTGCCCTTTCAAACAGAAGATGTGTGCATTCAAGGGCTAGATGCCTATCTAAGTGTAGATGTGCCCATTCAGTGGTTACTGTACCCATCTAGGGGCAAATGTGCCTATTCAAGGGCTAATATGCCCATCTGAGGGTAGATGTGCCCACTCAAGGGTTACTATGCCCATTTAAGGGCAAATGTGCCTATTTAAGGGTTACTATGCCTATCTAAGGGCGAATGTGCCCATTCGAGGGCCAATGTGCCCATCTGAGGGCGGACATGCCCGTTCAAGGGCTAGAAAACATCATTATAATGCTATGATAAAACACTCTTCAGTGCATCTATTTCCTAGGGTTTCCAACACTCTTCAGTGCACTTACTTCCTAGGTTTTGATAACACTCTTCAGCACACCTCATCTTAATGCTCGTGCCTATTTGAAGGGCTTCAAACACTCTTAAGTGCACGTGCTTGTTAGAGTTTTTAACACTCTTTAGTGCACCTTTTCATAGGGTTTATGCCTATTCTAAGGGCTTAAAATACTCTTAAGTGCACCTACTTCTTAGAGTTTCCTTCTGGTGCAAGCCCTATTAGGAAAATGTCTCTCATGCATACTTCACGGTCTTTAGATCTTTTTATTTTTCATGCCTTTGGCTAAGTATTCTTCATTCTTGCTTTGATTTATTCAGACTTTGCATTCGTTGAGTTTTATGCCCTTCTTTTGGGTGTGCTTCTTTGATCTGCTCCATATTTTGCATTCGTTGGGTTTCATGCCTCTTTTTTAAGTATTATTCATGCTTCCATTCTTGATTCATTCTCATCAGCTGGGGAGAAATTCTTCATTCATCATATTCTAATAATCTTCATTCTCGACTTCTTTGTCATGCTCTTCACTGGGGAATTCTTATCATATTGTTGATTCTCTAACCCACTAGGGATCTTCCCCTTGTTCTTGCAAGTTCTTGCCAAATGTAAAGCTTCTTTCTAGTCTTTAGAGAAATTCTTCCATGTGAATCACTGTAGATTACATCAGTCGATGTCATTCATCCTTTTTTATGAGTTGCTATGTTTTAAGGTCAACTTAAAGTGTTATTCCCTTTCTTTATTCTTTCTTTCTCTTTTATCTCTCTTCTTCCTTTCTCTCTCTCTCTCTCTCTCTCTCTCTCTTTCTCTTTGACTGTTTACCCTTTACCCTTCCAACTATCTGACTATGAATCTTCCTTTTTTTTTCCAAATCTTTTCTTCAAGATAACCTTTCATCTTCAGGGTAGATGAATGTCAAATTTCTTTTTCAAAATCATTCTTCGAAGGAGATGCATTTTCTAGGTGGACCCTTTTTTCTTCTTTGAGGGAGATTCTTTCTTTAAGGTGGATGCCTTCTTCTTCTTTGAGAAAGATTTATTCTTTAAGGAAAACATCCTTCTTCAAATGAAATGCCTTCTTTATGGTAGTTGCTTTTGCACATCGCACTACTTAATAGAAGTCCTATCAAGATAAAGTTGGTGCTGCCTGAGAGAAATCTTATCGAGATGAAGTTACTTTTTCACATGATACTGCTTGATAGGCATCTTATCGAGATTGAGCTACCTGCTCTTGCACATCGTGCTGAATTAAGGAGCGTAATCTAGGTGACTTGCACATCATCCTAAATTGATAGCCTCATCCAGGTGGCTTGTACATTGCGCTATTTTAATTGGGTCTTATACTGCATAGATCAGGCATAGTACACTTCGTGCTGCTTCAATCGGTCTCATCGAGACTGACTTGCATATCATCTACTTCTAGTGGGTCTCATCGAGGCTGACTTACACGTTGTACTGCTTCTATTAGTCCTTTTGAGACTGTCTTGCATATCGTGTTATTTCCATTAGATCTCATCGAGGCTGTCTTGCACATCGTGCTACTTCTATTGGATCTCATCGAGACTAACTTACACATCGTGCTACTTCTGTTAGGTCTTATTGAGACTAACCTGCATATCATGCTGTTTCTATTGGGCCTCATCGAGACTCACTTACATACAATGCTACTATTATTGGATATCATCAAGACTGTCCTACGCAATGCGCTTCTTCTATGGGGTCTCATCAAGACTCACTTGCACATCGTGCTACTTCTATTAGGTCTTATCGAGACTATCCTACACATCGTGCTGCTTTTGTTGGGTCTCATTGAGACTGCCTTGTACCTCGTGCTGCTCGCGTTGGATCTATCGAGACTAACTTGCACATTATGATATTTTTATTAGGTCTCATCAAGACTGACTTACACATCGTGCTACTTCCATTGTATCTCCTCGAGATTGACTTGCAAATCATGCTATTTTTGTGGATCTCATCGAGAATGACTTGTATATTGTGCTGCTAATGCTACATCTCCTTGAGGTGTTGAGCCCATTTCTTTTGCAGTTAACCCTAGTACTTCATACTATGTTATAATTCTACTCGATTACTTTTGGATTGTATACCATTTTAACTTGTGCTTCCTACAATAAAACATTTTGTGATTCATGGATGCATGATGCCTATCTTGATTATCTTTTCTAACTATGAGCTTCTTGCTTGGATTGGACAAGTTGTCAAGAAAATGCTCGACATCCCCTTCCCTAAGGATTGCACGACCCTTTGGGAGCCTCATGATCATATCTTTCGCTTCAATAGGTAAGAGTTTTACCCTTGTATGAGGAATTCCCTGTCCTATTCATTTCTTATTCATTTAATTCGAACGCCATCGATGTCTTGCTAACTTGTTGACTTTCTAATTTCTGCCACGAGCATTTACACTAGAAGTGGTAGAGTGACATTATCTTCTATCATGTCTTTGCTTGAGTTGATGGATAGGAGCACATCCAATTGGCTTCGTTTTCTGTAGTTCTTCCTTATTACATAGTTTCTATTGGTCTTTTTGGATGGTTTTGGTGACCTTTATCTTATGATCAACATTCCTTAGATCGGCACAGGTTTCACAACTGTTCCCTTGACTCTAGTTGTGATAATGATTGGATTGGATCGTCTCAGAATGTATCCAAGTTAGAGATTCGGTGGCAATTTTATACTTCGTCAGGTATTTTTCTTTTTAACGCTAAATTTTACCTAAGCTACCCTTTAAGGTTTTGCAACTTAGTGGATTCAATCAATTTTCATTTCTTTCTTTGTTTCTTTTTTTTATGCTCTAATCTTTGCCTAAGCCATCCTCCTCAGGTTTTTTACTTACCCAGCTTGCCCTAACTTTTGCCTAAGTCACCTTCCAGGTTTTCAACTCAACGAGCTTTTTCTTCTTTTCTTTCATGCCCTAACTTTTTGCCTAAGTTACCCTTTTAGGTTTTTAGCTTAGAGGGCTTGCCTTAATTTTTGCCTAAGTCGCCTTGTCAAGTTTTTGACTTAGCAGGCCTTTTTTTTCCTTATTTTTCTTTGTTTCTTTTTCTCAAATTTGGTTACAAGAGAGGCTATCTATTCTAGCACCATTTCTTACACTTCCTTTGAGATGATTGAGATAATATCTGCCATGAATGTCAAAAATATTAGGGCAATTCTTTGGCCCCTTATTTCATTTCGTACTCAAGATGATTGGACAACCCGTTGTCCCTTACTTCTTTTTACTTCTGAAGATGGATAGGTAATTCTTTACCCCATGCGTGTATGAAGAGCGTAGTATCATCTTGGGGAATTTCTTCATCAAACTTTAAAGGCATTATTCCTTTTTCTTTGTAGACATCCATGCTAGACAAAATGGCTGACTTCTTCCATAAGTCGTGCTTCTTCACCATTGGTGGCAAAGTTACATCTTTGATACCTTTAATGGAAACTATTGGTAGATTTTCTTCTTTTTGACATGTTTTCAATAAACCCAATGTCCTCCAATA
Organism: Boswellia sacra; assembly: GCA_013180625.2. Classification (NCBI taxonomy): domain Eukaryota; kingdom Viridiplantae; phylum Streptophyta; class Magnoliopsida; order Sapindales; family Burseraceae; genus Boswellia; species Boswellia sacra. The sequence goes on from SNVD02005841.1 coordinate 47,937, forward strand.
ACAGGTTGAAATGCTGAATGTGAGTTGTGTATCAATTTGATTTACATTCAAGTTTCTCAAGGATTTCTCAAGTTCAATAGCTCAATAGTAATGCATTCACATCGTGATTATTCACAATTTTGACTCTAAGATATAATTATGCCATTCAAGATTCTTCATGTGTGTGTGTAGCCAATCATATTGCAATTGTTAAGACTCGGGTAGCTTTATGCAAATAGAAACTAGTGATCAATCTCTAACGATATAAGGACTACCATAAGCTCACTTTTCATATCACTCTCCACTAAAGTAGGCTCATCACAACATCAAGGATCATTAGGGCTTTATCAAGCTTGTAATGATAGGCTATGGTCAAGATATGATAAAGAAGACTATAAGGTTATCTCACCATAATCATACAACTATTCTAGTTTTTAATTGAGAGCATTGACTTCTTCAATTTGCACCCCAAACTTTGAGTTTTCACCTACCATGTTTGATTTGCTTTTGATTTTGAGTGGCTACACCCTTACACTTTACGTGCAATGGCACTCTTCTTTTCTTTTTATTTTCTTTTTCAATTTTCTCTTTGTTTATTTTTCTCTTTTCTTTTCATCTTTTTCTTCTTTTTTCGAGCTCAAAATTGCACAAAAACTTGCCGACTTCCTTTCATTCCCCTATAAGCATGGCTCTCAATGCTCTTTTCTATAATGTTCATATGTTATGAGTGAAGGGTACTATGTAAGAAAAAATTTTCTAGTGTTAGGATAAATTTTGTGGTTAGACAAAGAAAAGGCTTGATTAGGCTCAATACGGTATACTAATGATGATAAAGTAAGTATAGGCAGGCTTGAAAGGCTCAATCGATCCAAAGAAGGCCTAAATCACTTCCTTTGTGTTATGAAGCCTAGGATTTCACCTTGAGTGGTGATCAAACAGGTTCTAGAGTCTTGTGAGATCTCAACACCAAGCTTTATTCACATAAAGCTTCTTTAAGTAGTATAAAGTTCTATATTCATGGCTATTATGCTCAAATGATTTAAAGAATTAAGAATGAAACTCGTCTAACAAAAAGAGTCAAGCATGCAAACAACACAATCTCATGTTTGACCAAATATATTTCCAATGAGTGTCATGATTTCATCAATGATCATCAAAAGAGTACAAAACTTTTGTATCATTCTGAAGAAAAAACATTTCAAAACATCATTATTCTTTGCCTTAGGTCAAGGATTCTCTTATGCACTTATGCATCCTCACTGTCTGATCCACTAAATTGGTCATATTGCTCTTGATTTTTGTTGGTGCTTCTCTTCAGCCTGGCCTCCAAATCTTCTCTTTGGATGTCTGAATAATACAAGTCTACAAAGGTTTTTATTGGAAACACCGTTAGTCTATCACTAATGTAGGCATGGGCCCCATTGATCACCATATTGATTTGGTCTTTCTCCACAGGCCTCGTGGTCATCTTTGCAGCTTTAGCCCTCCAACTAGATATTCTAAGAAAGTCTCGTCTACAAATCCCTCAAAGTTACTGCTAGTTGGGTGTTGTAGTGGTATTGTTCTACAAAGTGTTTTGATATAGGTCTTCCCAATATTCTCGAACTCTTTTGGGAAGATCATGATACCACACTACCACATCGCCTTATAAGGATAGCATAAAATACTTCAAGATATATTCTCTAGTTAAAGGAGTGGTGGCCATAACAACTGCATACAGTCTCAAGTGTGTCTTTGGATTGCCCTCTCTATTGAACTTAGGCAAGTTTGGCAAGCAGAACTTTGGCGGTAAATTATTGTCTCAAATGAGTAAGATGTCATCTAGGTCTTCGACCCCTTTCAGCCTCTTCTTCTTCAAGAGGGTTGGACTTTCTTTATGTCTTTGGCCAACTACTTGATCGATTTAGGTTCCTCTTGGTTGGCTAGGCTTTTCCCCCTATCTTTGTCTTGACTAGTCTCACCATCTTCACCACCATTCCCCTTGGGTGGAGACTGATTCACGTGGTTGGACCCATTCTGTAAAGCTTCAATGAGTTGGGCCATTTGTTGTTGAAGTATAGTGATATCAGCCCTCACTTGAGCCATTTCAACATTACTGTTAGGTGTAGCCATTTCGTCAACTGGTTATTCTCGCCTTGTCAACTGACCACCTTGTCTAACCCAACCTATGATGGCTGCAAAACAAAAGTGTTAGTGCCATGCATGCATGCATGTATGCATGAAATGATGCGTGCTCATACAAGGGCATAGAACACTTTCAGCCTTCTAACCTTATTTCTCCCACGCACATGAGGTCCAGTCTCTTTTCCTAGAATTTTTGGCCTCATTCTTAAGTCATCGTCATGGGATGTGGGAATGCGAGATTGTCTCTCCTAATTCTAACATTCATGTTGATGTTTGGATTCTCCATGATTATCGTAACATGGTTCTCTAGACGTCATGATAACCTTAACTCATGGCACACGTTCCTATTTTGTTCTTATGGGTGACTTGACATGTGGCATTCGTTCATGGTTGCTTGATCTTTTGAAATGATAATCTTTTAATTATCAGGAATTTATAGCCATAGACATGCATTTCAATATGGGTTTTAGACATTCATCCTATTGAAAATTTATAGAGTTATCTATATAGGCTTGAGTCTCAAGGGTTCTAGGCTCCTTAGAGTGAAAGATGCCCCCTTGGATTAGTCCCCTTTTATACCAATTCAGTGGTACATGGTCAAAAGTGGTGACACCAACATGAGTCGTCTAGGGGTCAAATGGAGCAAAAGACTTCTCATGCCAATGCCACATGACTAGTTTAGGCAGTTTGTGCTCATTGTGTGCAAAAAGTGTAATGATGTAAGGACCCATTATACCGACATGAGCTATTAGAATTTAGTATTCCTATCAGAATCAACTTCTCTTATCCCCAATGTAGTCACCACTATGAACGAGGCTTTCATCTTCCTAGAGCATTTACGACCATGACACTGTGTCAAAGCCTTTTTTTAGACTTAAGGGAACAGAAACGGGCCATGGGCATGTCTGGAGAATGGAGTCGCCACCCAATTATTCAATTGGAAATGAATGTGTCAATCTAATCCCTTGCTTCAGGACCTAAACTACCCTCATCCCTTAAGGGAAGGGTTTACGAAGTTAGGTACGAGTCTTTCAACCTGCCCGGATCAAAATTCGGCCTCCACTGGGAAATAACAAATAAGAACATCTCACGCCGTTACTTAGTGTACTTAGTGTTCTTTGTTTTATGTACACATTTCATATTCATCTTTAGTAGACATGTAAGGTGATTATTCAGTCAAAGCAGTTATAAACATCCATAGATAGAGGAAAGAGAATAGAGTTACATTTTTGTCAAATGTGAGGGAAGGGAAAGAGGATTACATCGCTTTTTATTCTTCAATAAAATAAATTCTAAAATGTACATTCCTTATATACATGCGACATATAGATTAAAAATAATTCTTTTGAGACCCAGTAGAGGATGAATTCCTTACCACCATATGTGAGTCTATTCAATTTCTATTGAACCTCTACATTCATTCATTTAAGCACACATTATGGTCCCTCACCATCAATGTGAGTCCACCATCACTTCATGGCATCATTCATCCATACTTCCAACATATTCATAATATATTTATACAATCATACATCAAACAAAGCCATAATTTAAGATCTTATCACCTCGACCTAAATTCAATTATTGTATCGTGGAAATTGCTATTCCATCATGATTCAATATTAATTCATGGTAACTCTAGCCTGATCATATTTATCATGGCATATTCTAGCCTAATTTAAGTAATCAACTTCAATCATAGCTATTCTAGCTCAAACAAGGCATCCGAGGGCAAAATGATAATTCTTACCTATTCTTGCTATTTCCTAACATATATTAAAGCAAATATAAATTCTTCTATCATTTACTTCTAAGCATGTTTCTAAATAAAGAAAGGAGAGCGGACTTACCTCAACATGTTTATCCATCTTACAAAACAAACAAGGGTTAGAAAAATTCATAATAACCCTAGCATGCTTGTAAGCATAAAAACAAATCCTAAAATGCTCATTCTAAGCATAAATAAACCTAAACATGCTTAATTCTAAGCAAGAAAAATAAATAAGAATGATAAGAGGGAGTAGAGAATTCTGTTCTTAAGATTTACCCTTTCTAGGTTTAGAGCAATAGGACGCCTAAAAACTTTATATTGGAAGAGACTTCTCAAATTCTTGAACATATTTTCAAGAGAAATAAGAGAGAATTACTCAAACTTTGGTGTGTCCTGAAAAGTGAGCCAAGGGAGGCTTTATATAGGTGAGCAAAGAATCAAATATGGAAGGTCCTTAATAAAAATTTTCAAAAATACAGGAGTACCAATCCGGCGACTGTTAGCAAATTGTCGGGCGGCTATCAGACAGCCGACTAGTGGTCACTAAACAATCGGGTAGCTATCAGATAGCTGGCTGACTATTTGTCAACCGACCAGCTGTTTGACAATCAGGGTTATGTTTTCCTATTTTAGGACTTTGTAGTGTAGCCCCTTCTGATCTTCATCTGTTTGATCGTGTATAACTTTTCAAGTTTAACTTTGATTTGTGATCCGTGGCTTCGCAACAGAATATGACTCATCATCATATTCTCTTAGATTAATTTTTGTGATTTTTTAAAATCACATGTCAGTTTTTGAGACCTTTCATCAATCCCTTCTCATCTTTCATTTCTTGGCTATCAATGGCATTTTGATAATTTCTAGTGCTTGACATTCATCTTCATTTCAACATCAAGCCTAAAAAATCCAATGTCTACAATTGTGCCAATGCCTAAGAAGGATAAAGGGTCCAAATGTGTGTTGATTACTATGACTTGAACAAGGCCTCTCTAAAGGATGACTTTCCTTTGCCTTACATTGATGTGCTAGCGGACAACGTTGCCGCTAGTGTGATATTCTCCTTTTTAGATGGATTTTGTAGTTATAACCAGATAATGATGGCCAATGAAGACAAGGTGAAAATGACATTCATTATGGAGTGGGGAACCTCATATTACAAGGTGATGCCCTTTACATTAAAGAATGCATGGGCAACCTACCAACGAATGGCAATGACGCTATTTCATGACATGATGCATAAATAGAAAGAAGTTTATGTAGATGACATGATGGTAAAATCTAAAACTCGAGATGGCCATTTTGAAGCTTTCGATAGGTTCCTATAAAGGGTGAAGAAGTATAAGCTGTAGCTAAATCCAAAGAAGTGTATTTTTTGAGTCACCTTAAATAAGCTGTTGGGGTTTGTAGTTGGCAAGAAGGGGATAGAGGTAGATTGACATATCCAAAAAAGGACTGTCTCCCAAGTAAGGAGAGTCGAAGTAATAAAATCCGGTGAGACCGGGGTCGATCCACGAGGAAGGGGATTTAAGCGCTACAAATTATAAGCTAAGCGAATATGGTATGGATAATTCAAAGAGATGAGAAGATAATATCAATAATATGAGTAAAGAACAAGTTCTTAAACAATAAATGAGAATAACACAAGAGAAATTAACACAATAATAATGAAAGCTAAGGTTAGGGGATCCGCCTTTGATATTTCAAATAAGGATAAACAACCCGTTTTAGTTTTATGAGTTATATTTGCTTCGTTACCAATATTTATACCACTTCTTGTAAATGGGTTCAAGCATCCAATGTGCCAATCACTTGTAAAGTGGTGGTCTTGATCCATTGTCTACAACAAATCAAGGTTCCTAACTAGATTCATGTCGGTAAGGAAGAACCATACAACATCTAGAAAGGATCCAAGCATTTGATGTGCCAAGGATTGTCGACAATGGATCAAGACCACCACTTTACAAGTGGTGTCGAGATTCATTAGAGAAATAAATATAAATCATATAAACAACACAAGATTATGATTATTAAGTACATATTAAAGGGTTAGAGAATCCTTACTCTCATATCAAGGGTTTCACCCTTTCACCTTAGCAAGCGAAAAATTAGAAAGACATTATAAGAGAAAGAACACAATATGCAATAAAAAGAAAATTCATTAATAACATTAAAACAAGAGAGAAACACAAAACAAGATCTCAGCAAAGGCCAAGATGCCCTCATGGGTCACAAGGCACCTCTATTTATAGATACATTCAAGGGTAAACTTGTCAAATTACAAAGAAATAATTGCCAAATATTAGATGCACCAACTTTGACAATTGGGGTAATTAGGTGAACCGACTTTAACCACCAATTTTGACATTTAATTTTTGTGAATTTTAATCATATGTCTCCATGAAAGTTGTATATATTTCTCTCATCTTTCTACAACATCTTGATTCATACGATTTGGATACGTATTCTGAGAGATATGGTCAAAATACTAAGGCTTGGTCAGACTGGGCCAAAACTGTAGATGGGTTTACTTCAAGCCCATTTTCGGTCTACTAAGAGCCCGAATTTGATGATGCTTATGAAATACAATCTTGTAGATAATTTAATCAGCTTTCTAAAATATTAAGATTTGCACCATTCTGATCTATAAATAGAGAGTTATGCCCATTTTACCAAACCTGTAACAAAACCAAAATTAAGAGGAAGTTAATCTCAAAGATGCAAAGACTACAAGTATGCTTAAGTTGAGGAATTTAATGACACTATTAATGCAATATGATGAACTAAGCTCTTATTAAACATACATATTTAAGTGTTCATCACACCCCCCAACCAGTTTATTGCTAGTCCCTAGCAATTAAAGCGTTATTATTTAGAAGTGATTTATAGAATTTTACATCCAAGGTGGTCATTATTGCACTTTCCTTGATTTTATCCAAATAAACAAACTGTCAACCGATTTTTTTTTTTTATGACTCATGTTCCCTTCAGTCAAGATATCAATAAACCTTCTTTTTGTGCTCAATCGACACATGACTATTAGGCTTATTAGAAAGAAGCCATATCGGTTCTAATATTTATTAAGGCTAACAACTGTAGGTAGGGGGCATTCATTTATTATATATATATATATATATATATATATGTTTTTTTTTTGAAAGAATGCATCTTTAACCCATGTAGCGAGCCTTAGGCTAATGACTCCCAGACCAGTTGGCCTTAGGGCATTAGGTGTTAAGACACCCCTTCGAGCTTAACGACTCTGGTTGCCGATGCTTTATTTTTGCTTAGCAACTTGTGGATAGTGCAATGTTCAGTCCCATTAAGCTTTCTCCTTAATCCATGTAGCGAGCTTTGGGCCAATAGCTCCCAAACCAGTTGGTCTTAGGATATTAGATGTTGAGGCACCCCTCCGACTTAATTGCTCGAATTAAGGAGGCTACGAGATCAAACTTATCCATAATTGCTCTTTTTTTTACCTTTTTTTTTTGCTTTCACTTTTTTTTTGACTTTCCCCTTCCTTTTGTTGTTATCCTAAACAAAATTAAAGAACTCAAATATTACGACATTTCATTTCGCCACTCACAATCATGCATCAAGGTATGTATGTGTGTGAAGAAAGGTTCATGAATACTTGCTTAACGAGTACATAAGCATACAGTTTATTCAATGATAATGTTGTGAGAGTTCATAGATTTGAATAATTCAAAGTGAAATGAATAAGACCTCCTTGTTATAAAATTCAAAAATCAAGACTAAATAATATCAAGTTAGCTAAAATGAATTCATAAAATCAAAATAAAATGACAAATTGGTTAGAATGGGTTTCAAGAGTTCAAACTGGTCCTCTTTACTCGGCCATTTCTGATCCAGAATGCGTCTCAAGAGGATTTGAACTCCTTACACTGCACTCCGAATCTAATTACTAACTCATTTTTTTTTTCTGCAAAGAGAAAAAATTCAAACACACTTATGTCTACTATCCTTCCCCCCCAACCAAATGAAACATTGTCCTCAATGTTTAAATGCAGAGAGATAAAGTATAGGAGATATTACCTGAAGCTTCTATTATTCAAGAGAGATGACCTGAAAGACTCATAAAATAAAATGCAAAAAATAAAATAAAAGACAAGAAATTTAAAAATTGATGGCACACATGTATAGGTAGTTGTGACTGTGGCTCACATCTTCCTCTGGTTTTATGTCAAGAAATGGCGTAAACACCTTCTATGAGTTGGGGATATGCTTCCTATCCAGTTTTCTTATAAACTGGCAAACAGGGTCATTTTGAGTCAGATTCCCAAGACTATGAAGAAAATGAGAGAAAAGAAAAAAAAATGAATGCACGGTGAGCAACAGTTTTTAGGGAACTGAAAAACTGACTTTAAAAGTCACGGAGTACCGTATCCGCCACTTGACCAAAAAACAAAATACAAGCACACAACTAAAATAAAAGCACATAAAATGAAAACAAACTAGAAATGATAGCAAAACTCAAAAATAAAAATAAAAATATGGCACAAACAGATGAAATTTGATCAATCGTGATAAAAAAAGACCAAAAGTGGAATCTCTTCGAAAGTAATTTACCACGGTAAAAAATATGCCATTGAGATGGTATCTCTCTTTTTCCTTTATTTGTGAGAATGAAAGAGATTACCACTAGTTGAGTTTGTTTTTCCATGAGGCATGCATTCTTAAGTGTGGATGTTTCTTCCTGCCTTTTGTCAAAACATAGCTCCCGACTCTTAATCTCATTCACCTGTACAAAATCAAGCAATAAGAATTCTTTAGAAGCAATGGGCACTAGTTGCATACTTGGTTCAAATGAACTAGTTAACCCGATTTTTGAAAAATTTGAAAAATTCTCATTTTGGATATAGTCTTCTACATTAGTTTTAGTCCTATTAGCTTCCTCATTCATCATGCCTGAAAAATTCATTAATGTCAAGATTTTGGTTAAGGTCCTTTGCATGATGACATGAGGGCATAAATGAGCATTCGATCTCTTCCTTATTAGGTGTAGGTGTATTAACCCTTTCCTTACCCTTTGAGATTGATTCATCATCTTTCTCATAAGGGTTAAGAATGTATTCTTTATCAACCTTACCATCATGTAGAGTACTTACCGAATCTCCATCTAGATGTTGGCCATTTGGATTACTCACATATGGATTGATGAAGTTTAGTGATAAGTGTCCATTTATATATCATTTTCATATCAATTCGTCCATGTTTCTTTACTATTTTCCTTGGTATTTTTATGTTTTTGTGTGGTTTTGATATTTGTAGGAGTTTTGGAGCAACTTGCATAAAAATGGAGTAAACCCTTCATTTTCACCTCTGCTAGTCAACCATCTTCTCGGATTTAATTGTATTGATATACAATGAACCCGATGACATATTATATACCGTTGGAAAGCTCTCGAAGTCTATTTTCTGGAGAAATTTACGGTTTATAAATCCATTCAGTGTACCAAAAGTTGTAATCAAAACAGTGTGAGAAGTATAGAAATATAATTCCACAAATCACTATAGCATGTATAATACGGGACACTGTAGCAGTTACTGTAGCAGAGTATTTAAACACATTTTAGGGTTTTATTTTCATAACTTGAAGAGGGGGAAACGACTTGGAGGCTGCAGCTCTCGAATTTTCTCATCTTTTGGAGTTCTTGAAGGAGAAAGAAAGCTTGGAAAGAGGAAGAACTACAAATCTAAGGAGATTTGCAAAGGATTTGCTAAGTTTCTTCCTTTCCCTTTCATTTTCTGGAATGTTTTTGTATTGTATTGTATTGACTACATTTTTGAATATGTGTAACTGAATCTGAATTGGTTGAGGGTGATTTCAAAGCCCTTGAATATGGTTTTTGTGAGTTGATTGTGTAAGAAGTTGTTATCCAATTCTCTAATTGAAGTTGCTTGTATTTTCCCATATCTAATGCTTATGATTGCTTGCTGATTGTATTTGGGGTGGCCAACTGAATATAATCTGGTTGTTGTCTATTGCTAGATTATAAATCTTGATCCGTAATTGTCTTGAATTTCTAATCATTAGTAGCAAAATTGTGATCAGTGATGCATTCGAAACTAGCAAGTATACTAGTCGCACAAGTAATAAAGTGATCAGTAAGATATCGTTCCCACGAGGATTGATTCTAATTGAATTTATTATTTTCCAGCAATAATAAATTAAATAAGGGGGGTTTTAACCTAGGTTGTATTTTCCAATTGCAATCTCTGATCACAATTTTGCTACTAATGATTGAAAATTCATGACAATTACGGATCAAGATTTCTAATCTAGCAATAGACAAAACGGATTATATTCAGTTGGCCATTCCAAATACAAGTAGTAAGCAATCATAACCATTAGATATGGGAAAATACAAGCAACTTCAATTAGAGAATTGGATAACAATTTCTTGCACAATCAACTCACAAAATCCATATCAAGGGCTTTGAAATCACCCTCAACCAATTCAGATTTAGTTACACATATTCAATCAGAATAACAAATACAATACAGAGAAATTCCAGAATTGAAAAGGAAAGAAAGAACTTAGCAAATTCTTTGAAAATCTTCTTTGTAGATGAATCTTCTTGGAATTGTAGTTCCTCCTCTTTCAAAATCTTCTTTCTCCTTCAAGAACTCCAAGGGATGAGAGAAATCCAGAAATGCAGCCTCCTCCCACGTTTTTCCTCTTCAAGTTATGAAAATAAAACCCTAAAATGTGTTTAAATACTCTGCTACAGTAACCTGCTACAGTATCCCGTATTATACATGCTACAGTGATTTTTGGAATTACATTTCTATACTTCTCACACTGTTTTGATTACAACTTTTGGTACACTGAATGGATTTATAAACCGTAAATTTCTCCAGAAAATAAACTTCGAGAGCTTTCCAACGGTATATAATATGTCGTCGGGTTCATTGTATATAAATACAATTAAATCCGAGAAGATGGTTGACTAGCAGAGGTGAAAATGAAGGTTTTTACTCCATTTTTGTGCAAGTTGCTCCAAAACTCCTACAACATCAAAACCACACAAAAACATAAAAATACCAAGGAATATAGCAATGAAACATGGACGAATTGATATGAAAATGATATATAAATAGACACTTATCAAATTCCCCCACACTTAGACTTTGCTAGTCCTCGAGCAACTACAATATGAAATAAAACTAAACCGAAACAGAATCAACAAAAAATTAAAACACACAAATGCTTCATCTTGCAAATAGGCCTCAAAGATTGTACTTAATTATAACCCAAGGAAAACTTCAAAATAATGCACTTGATCAATAATTTTATCTCAAAGATTAGTTTCGCTTCATTTCAATTCCTCAAGTGTGTGTGTGTAGAGCCATTCTCACCTAATCACTTGTAACCCGGATGAGTTAATGCATAAAAATGAATCATATTTAATATTGAAGATGTGTGTATAAATGAACTCCATAGGCCTGCTTTTCAAGTCACTCTCCACTAATGTAGACATGCACAACACCAAGGATCAAGTAGGACTTTATTAAGCTTGTAACGTTTGGCTTGGGTAAAGGTATGATAAAGGATAATAATTTAGCTTAAATCACCCAGAAACACATAAATCATTCAAGACTATGTAGAGCTCAACCCTATAACATAACTTAATTTCAATTCACCAGGTTACTCCCCCAAACTTATTTAGAACACTCAATCTTTTTTTTTTTTTTGCAGAAAACAAAAGAGAACTACACCCCCACAGTTTGTTGTTTCAGGGTATAGATCTCTTATTCTTCTTCTTTTGTTCTTTTTTTTTCTTTTTTTTTAATTACACTTCCCCTCCCCCACACTTAAACAACACATTGTCCTCAATGTGTAAGTACATGGATGATAAGTATAGATTGGCTTTTTTCTTCTTCTTTTTTTTTTTCAAACACAATAGAACTCACTTGCATTGCTCATGACACATCCCAACCTCCTCTAACTTCCCAAAACCAGAACATAGCTCAAAATTTAATTGTGAATGATCTACATGCTCATAGGTAAGGGATAAACTGTTTGGAACAAATTCATTTGAGGTTAGGAAATCTTTTAGTGAGTTAACAAAGAAAAAGGCTTACACAGGCTCAAAGGGGTAACTAGGGATCAATTTCAGTCAAGGTTGGCTATTAAGGCTCAAACGGTCCAAAGATGGCCTAAATCATTTCCCCAATGTTGCATAGTCTAGGAATTCGCCTCGAGTGACCATCAAACAAGTTCTAGAATTCATTGAAATCTGAAGAAACATTTAAATTACATAAACTTTCTCTAAATGAACAAATAACTCAGTGATAATAGCTTAGTGCTCAATGTTGTGCAAGGAATCAAAGGCAAAGCGAAAACCAATAAACATTTCAAGCACACAGATCCATGCATCATTTATCATTTTCCAAGAGTTATTCTTATTTCAATCAATATCTTATCATTGACCCACAAAATACAAGAAACAAGACACTTCAAACAACATGAAATAAACAAACTACAGATTTATTAAGAGAGAATGCGTTTCAAGAGTTAAAAAAACCCCATATTCTGTCATTCTCAGGTTTTTCCATAATGTTTTTTTTTTTCGAATCGAAACTGGTAAAAACAAAAACACACAACTCCAAATTACATAAAACTAAACTTACTCAGAAAATAATAAAGTCCAACAAATCAGCAAACACAAACAAGTCAGTTAGAATGGGTTTAAAAAGTTTAGAAGTTAGCCTCCTTATTCAGCCACTATGGATTGAAGAGATCCAGAATGCGTTTCAAGAGAACTTAAACTTTTTAAGCCACCACTCTAAAAGCAAAGATTAGAAAATATTACCTACGGTGAAAGAAACAATCTGAAAAAAAAAACTCAAAAGAAATGACATAAAAAAAAAACTCAAATAAACACAATAAAGAGAAAGCAAACAAAAATGAAGCAATCCAGCAGATAGAGATTACAGATGGAGTGTTAAATCCAGTTTATGCCTCTTATTGCCTTCTCCAAACCAATCTATCCGAGCTATTGTTGGATCAGGCGAATAGACGAATGCTTGTAATTTGTCAATTAACTCCCCTGCAGTTGAAGCTGCAACCAGGATTTGCCTCGCCGACTGTGAGATGAAGTTTTTTTCTACTGCTTGATCAAGAAAAGACAACAAACCATCAAAAAAATTATTGACATTTACAAACCAATGGGTTTCCGATGGATGTTTAGCTGTGCCCAAGAGGTGATTTGAAATATCTCCTCTAATGTACCATAACCACCAGGCAAAGCTATAAATGCATCGGACTTAACAACCATATGTGCAATACGTTCATGCATGCTAGAGACCTGTAACTCTTCCCCGATTGTGTTGCCTACGATATCTCGCACAGCTAATGGTTTAGGGATAATGCCGAGAACTTTGCTCCCTCCTAGGGATGCAGCTGTCGACACACCCCCCATTAACCCAAGACTACCCCCTCCATAAATCAAATGAATACCCCTCGCAGCTAATGTCCTACCAAGTTCTAGAGCTGCTGTTGTAAACTCTCCATCTTTACCAAATTGCGATCCACAGAATACGCATATATTTTGGAATCGCCGAATTTGTGCTTTCTCCATTTCTAAAAGTGCTCTAAACTTGTGTAAGATAATGATGTACGTTAGGTATTATGCGATTCAAGTGCAAGACAGGTTATAAAATGACATTTGAGAATATTCAAAATGGATGTATACACACGTAAAACTCTCAAATTTGACACATGGGGACATACTTTCGGTGGGGGGTTATTACTCGCTCGATGCAAGATTATCCGCCCCAAAATTGTGAAAAAATGAGTATCATGCTTTCATTCGGCGGGGTTTGACAAAACCGCCACAATTGTCTCCCACATGAAACATGAAAAAATGGAGATACACTTTCGGCGGAGGTTGACAAAACCTCCACACTTGTCTCCCACGTGAAACATAAAAAATGGAGATACACTTTCAGCGGAGGTTGACAAAACCTCCACACTTGTCTCCCACGTGTACTTATGCCATAGGGTAGTCATATGGTTTGTCAAAAAGAAAACTTGAAATTAAAACAAACAAAATCAAAAAACAACAACAACACAAAAACAACATTGATAATCAGATCAAACGAAACAAGAAAAAAAATTCTACAACAACAACACACATTCAAATATACAAGTAGTTGTGATTGTGTCTCACATCTTCCTCTGGTTTTACGTCCAGTAACGGCTGAAACGCCTTCTATGAGTCGGGGATTTGCTTCCCATCCAGTTTTCTTATAAACTGGCAAACAGGGTCGTTTTTTAGTCAGATTCCCTAGACTATAACACTGCAATTCATCACGAAATTGTGTCCATAGATTAAGCAATTCACGCTGAACAAGTCCGCATGAATGTGACTCAAGAGTTAATAAAACATTATCCAGCGACTCATTACTCAAACCATTCTTAATAAACGAAAGTTTATCTTCTCTGTTCCTAGACACAAAACCTAATGAACGACAAGTTTGGTTACAATTCCATCTGGCACATTTATAACATACTTGTAACCTTTTCGCTCTTTGCCTCTTGGCGTAGTAGCTCTTTCCTAGACCAGGCATGTATTTTGCGAGATTAATGTCCGGCTCACTGGACAATCTCACCTTGGCTTCGATAAACCATCGGATATCCTCAGGCACATTTAGGAGCATCAATGCCCAAAGTCTAGTCATCCGTACTTTATAAATTTTAAACACAGCATTTTGAGGAAATGAATGGAAATATTTACGAAGGTTCGACAAAAAGATATCAGCATCCATTGAAGAGGAGAAAAGAAGAGATATTATCGATAATACGATTGAGTCTATTTTTTCCCAAGATATACACGTTTCAAACCTTCGAGCAATGGCTTCAGCTCTCGTTTGGATGTTTCCTCAAGCTGTTGCACAAATGAGTTCGAAGTACGGAATAATCAAACTAAACAAAACAAAGGAAAAGAAAAGAGCAGAAAAGAAACTAAAGACACATAAAAGAGATAACAACACAATAGCAAACAAAAGTCCAAAACAAGTAAAAAAAATATAAAAACAAATAAGACAGATGGCAAAGAGAGATAAAACCTGATCAATTTGATGGCCTACGAAAGGAATCTCCTTGATACACAAAAATCGATCATTATTACCTCATTTTATTTTTCTTTTCTTCTTTTTTTTTATTTTTCAAAAACATTGGTTTGCCTCCCAATAAGCGCTTGGTTTAACGTCCTCAGCCCGACGTTGGTTCTGTCATGGGAGGATCCAATCTCTGTTGTGCTTTACTAGTGGGCTTGGATCCTTCTTTTCCACAAAAAATTGGTGCACGTATTGGCTGGGCCTTGGATGTGAGCCTTGTCCCGTCCAATAGCCGTTTTGTGATCTCTAATACTTGGCGAGTTTTTCACTTCTTGTATTGGTGCAAGTGCCCATTCTATTATAATTGGCCAGTACCAATTCTCACCCAGACATCCATGATTCAATGATCTGGAAGTGGACTTAACGCTCCACGTATTGGCCTTCAATCCATAGAATGGCGGAGAAGTTTCTCATTAGATAAATACAATTCCATATGCGAACATCATACCTATCTGCTTATGGTTTATGGCTGTAGTCTTCATCTAAGCCTTGCCAGAGCTTCCTTCACTTCTTTAGACACTTGTAAATCAAAATTCTTGATTCCTTAGAATTTTCTGTCCTATGTGCTCACTAATAGCTACACCCAATCCATTCTTGCAAGTTAACTCAAAACATTGTTGTGGCAGAGAATCAGTAACGTCAACTACAAAAACATAATATAAGTCACTAGGGTACCTCATTGCCTCAAAAATATTGAAACGGATCACCTTGCCATCAAACATTATGGTGAGAGTGCCATCATGAGCATCAATCTTGGTTCTAGCAGTTTTCGAGAATGGTCCCCCAATAAGAATCGGTGTTGGATTAGGAGATGTCTCATCCTCTATTTCAAGAACATAAAAGTCTGCTGGGAAAACCAATTGATTCACCTGCACAAGCACATCTTCCACAACTCTTTTGGTATATGCATTAAAACGATCAGCAATTTGAATGATAATACCAATTTCTGCAAAAGGTCGAAGATTTAAAGAAGCATAAATAGAATATGGCATGATGTTAATAGATGCTTCTAAATCTAACATAACTCTTTCAAACTTGGTTTTACCAATAGTGCATGGCATGGTGAACGTACCTTGATCTTTGCACTTTGGAGGAATTTTCCTTTGCAATCCAGCTGAAACATTTTCCCCCACACTTACTTTCTCATTTCCCTTCAACTTTCTCTTGTTGGTGCATAACTCCTTGAGAAATTTTGTACAACAAGGTACTTGCTCGATAGCATCCAGAAGTGGTATATTTACCTCGATTTTGTGAGAAGTTTCCAGGATTTCTTTTTCTTGTTCCTCCTTCTTTGATTTTGCAAATCTGCTAGGAAAAGGTGGAGGAGTAACATATGAATGAATGGAAGTTTTAGGATTTACCTTAGAAGTGGATGTTTTGTTCATGGTAGAAGTGGTATCATCCCCTTCATCAATTTGTGATTTCTTTGGCAGGACATCTAATTGCTCTCCATTTTGCAAAGTTATCGCACAAGAATTCTCTCTTGTATTGATCACCGTTTGACAAGATAATTCTTCTGAGCCTTGGCCCTCGAATTTGCTCATGCTAGTGGCCAATTGTCCCATTTGATTTGCCAGGTTTTGGATACTTGCCCAAGTTTCCTGCTGGAATTGCATTGTGTTAGTGGCAAGTGCATTAACAATATCCTGGAGTGACATACCTGAGTTTTCTGAAGCTGGTTGTGGTGCTGGTTGTGGCATTGGTGGTGGTTGCATTTGAAATGGTTGCTGCACTCTAAGTTGATTAAAACCTTATGGCCGATTCGGTATGGCATTTGGGGCGATTGCTTGTTGATTCCAGTAACTGAAATTAGAGTGATCTTCCCATCCAGCATTACAAGTGTTAGAGAAGGGATCATACCATTACCTTGTTTGTCCTAGAAATCCATCCATGGTATTGGCTTGTTCCATATCTCCTTGCAAAGTTGGATACATGTCGATTGGATGCTCGATGGTAGAATATACCTCACATGCATAAGATTTCTGCATATGTCCTACAGCCATATTTTCCACAAGAGAAGTTAACTCAAAAAGTTGTTGTTCAATGTTCGGAGTGCTTACCTCATTTACTCTCCATGGTAGTTGTGGCTCAAATCCGCCACTGAATTGATGGAAATTTACTGCCATGTCGTCTAAACACAAACAATCAAAAAAAGAAAAACAAACAAAAATATGAATCAACAATGAAAACAAAATAACAAATCGATTAGAAAATCAATCCCCGGCAACGGCGCCAAAAACTTGATGCGTTCGAAACTAGCAAGTATACTAGTCCCACAAGTAATAAAGTGATAAGTAGATATCATTCCCACGAGGATTGATTCTAATTGAATTTGTTATTTTCCAGCAACGATAAACTAAACAGGGGGGGTTTTGTTGAATGATTAACTAAATGAAATAAGAATGCAAATTAAGAATAACAAAACAGAAGTTAATTTGAATGAAAGATCAATGAAAGACACTTGGTTAAGGGTTCTTTCTCTGCCACAAGATATGAATTTGTGAATTAACATAGAATTGTAATCCAATTACAGCATTGAAGTTATCAACCGTAGATAACAACAAGCTCTGTTATCCCAATCTTTCCTTACTTGGTTGTTAAATAAAACAAGCTCTTTATTTAATCTCTATCCATTAAACAACCTAGAACAAGCTCTCTGAGTTTAATTCAATGGAAGCATTACGATGAGAAAGATAGGTTGATCTAAGCAATAATCACACAAGTTCGGATTATTTAACCTAGGTTGTATTTTCCAATTGCAATCTCTGATCACAATTTTGCTACTAATGATTGGAAATTCATGACAATTACGGATCAAGATTTCTAATCTAGCAATAGACAACAACAGATTATATTCAGTTGCCATTCCAAATACAATCAGTAAGCAATCATAAGCATTAGATATGGGAAAATACAAGCAACTTCAATTAGAGAATTGGATAACAATTTCTTACACAATCAACTCACAAAAATCCATATCAAGGGCTTTGAAATCACCCTCAACCAATTCAGATTTAGTTACACATATTCAATCAGAATAACAAATACACTACAGAGAAATTCCAGAATTGAAAAGGAAAGAAAGAACTTAGCAAATTCTTTGAAAATCTTCTTTGTAGATGAATCTTCTTGGAATTGTAGTTCCTCCTCTTTCAAAATCTTCTTCTCCTTCAAGAACTCCAAGGGATGAGAGAAATCTAGAAATGCAGCCTCCTCCCACGTTTTCCCCTCTTCAAGTTATGAAAATAAAACCCTAAAATGTGTTTAAATACTCTGCTACAGTAACCTGCTACAGTGTCCCGTATTATACATGCTACAGTGATTTGTGGAATTACATTTCCATACTTCTCACACTGTTTTGATTACAACTTTTGGTACACTGAATGGATTTATAAACCGTAAATTTTTCCAGAAAAAAGACTTCGAGAGCTTTCCAACGGTATATAATATGTCATCGGGTTCATTGTATATCAATACAATTAAATCCGGGAAGATGGTTGACTAGCAGAGGTGAAAATGAAGGGTTTTACTCCATTTTTGTGCAAGTTGCTCCAAAACTCCTACAAACATCAAAACCACACAAAAACAAAAAAATACCAAGGAATATAGCAAAGAAACATGGACAAATTGATATGAAAATGATATATAAATGGACACTTATCAATCAGAGATTGCAATTGGAAAATACAACTTAGGTTAAATAATCCGAACCTGTGTGATTATTGCTTAGATCAACCTGTCTTTCTTTTCATAATCCTTCCATTGAATTAAACTAAGAGAGCTTATTCTAGGTTGTTTAATGGATAGAGATTAAATAAAGAACTTGTTTTATTTAACAACAAAGTAAGGAAAGATTGGGATAACAGAGCTTGTTGTTATCTACGGTTAATAACTTCAACGCTGTAATTGGATGACAATTCTACGTTAATTCACATGTTGTGGCAGAGAAAGAACCCTTAACCAAGTGTCTCTCATTGACTTTTCACTCTATTTTACTTTGTGTTGTGTTATTGTGCATTTACATTAATATTTCATTTAGTTAATCCATCAACAAAACCCCCCATTTATTCTGTTGTTGCTTTTGAATAACAAATTCAATTAGAATCAATCCTCGTGGGAACGATATCTACTTATCACTTTTATTACTTGTGCGACTAGTATAATTGCTAGTTTCGAACGCATCATTTAGCTCTAATTGAGATGAAAACTCACATGTCTCATGAGTATTAAGTGCAAATGCAAGTATTTCGAGAGCATCATTCAAGTTTGCCATAGTTTGAGCAACTTGACTATTAAAATCCTCTTGCTTTGCAATGAATGAATTCAATGTTTCTTCGAGATCCTCATAAGATGCATGATTATGAGATTTTTGAAAATTTTGAAATGACTGAAAGGGAGGTTGATAAGATTGTGCATGATTATCATTCCTCCAATGAAAATTCAAGTGATTTTTCCATCCAAAATTTTGTGAGTAAGGATTAGGATTTGACCTTTGGAAAGTGTTTAAAACATTGGTTTGGTCATGGAGACTTTTCCTAAAGGTAGGCACATTTGGGCAATCATCCGTTAGATGATCACTAGAATTACAAGTGTGACAGACATTTTCTTGCATAGACCACATTTCTAAATCCTCGATTTTTTTAGCTAGGGATGCAAATTTGACATGAAGATCATGATTTTCCCTAAAGTTATAAATGCCTCTACTAGATGTTCTTGGCACCTCATAGGTGTTAACATTACTCCAATTTTGGGCATTTTTCGCTAGTAAGTCTAGGAAATCCGCGGCTTCATGGTTGAAATATTTTGCATCATGAGGGAAGATTATGCATGATTGTGCACAAGTTCTTATGTAATCCATTAATGTTCTTGGTTGGGCATGAGCATGTTTTTCAAAGAAGATGAGTGGCTACAAATAATTCTATCAACTAATACAAAAAGAAAGAAAAGATTAACACATGCAAGAAAAAATAAAAATAGAAATGGGGAGAGAAAAGATGAACACATACAAGAAAAATAAAAATAGAAATGGGAAAAGAGAGTACTTACAATTTTATACGCCAAATTTTACCTTCCCTAGCAACGGCGCCAAAAACTTGACACATCCGAAAAAGGATTGTCTCCCAAGTATAGAAGCGTCGAAGTAATAAAGCCCGATGAGACCGGGGTCGATCCACGAGGAAGGGGATTTAAGCGCTACAAATTATAAGCTAAGCGAATATGGTATGGATAAGTCAAAGAGATGACAAGATAATATCAACAATATGAGTAAAGAACAAATTCTTAAACAATAAATGAGAATAACACAAAAGAAATTAACACAATAATAATGAAAGCTAAGGTTAGGGGATCCGCTCTTGATATTTCAAATAAGGATAAACAACCCGTTTTAGTTATATGAGTTATATTTGCTTCGTTACCAATATTTATACCACTTATTGTAAATGGGTTTAAGCATCCAATGTGTCAATCTCCATATGTCTACAATAAATCAAGGTTCCTAACTAGATTCATGTCGGTAAGGAAGAACCATACGACATCTAGAAAGGATCTAAGCATTTGATGTGCCAAGGATTGTCGACAATGGATCAAGACCTCCACTTTACAAGTGTGTCAAGATTGATTAGAGAAATAAATATAAATCATATAAACAACACAAGATTATGATTATTAAGTACATATTAAAGGGTTAGAGAATCCTTACTCTCATATCAAGGGTTTCACCCTTTCACCTTAGCAAGAGAGAAATTAAAAAGACATTATAAGAGAAAGAACACAATATGCAATAAAAAGGAAATTCATTAATAACATTAAAACAAGGGAGAAACACAATGCAAGATCCTAGCAAAGGCCAATATGCCCTCATGGGTCACAAGGCACCTCTATTTATAGATACATTCAAGGGCAAACTTGTCAAATTATACAGAAATAATTGTCAAATATTAGATGCACCAACTTTGATAATTAGGGTAATTAGGTGAACCGACTTTGACCACCGATTTTGACATTGATTTTTTTAGAATTTTAATCACAGATCTTCATGAAAGTCGTAGATATTTCTCTCATATTTCTATAACATCTTGATTCATATGATTTGGATACGTATTCTGAGAGATATGGTCAAAATACTGAGGCATGGTAAGACTGGGCTGAAACTGTAGATTGGTTTACTTCAAGCCCATTTTTGGTCCACTAAGAGCCCTAATTTGATGATGCTTCTGAAAATACAACCTTGTTGATAATTTAATCAACTTTCTAAAACATTAAGATTTGCATCATTCTGATCTATAAATAGAGAGTTATGCCCATTTTACCGAACCTATAACAAAACCAAAATTAAGAGGAAGTTAATTCCAAAGATGCAAAGACTACAAGTATGCTTAAGTTGAGGATTTTAATGACACTATTAATGCAATATGATGAACTAAGCTCTTATTAAACGTACATATTTAAGTGTTCATCATAGATTCATACAAGGTTAAGGCGATTACGAAGATTCCATCATCGAAGATCGAAAATGAAGTTTGATGGTTTCTTGGAAAGATCTAATACATTAGTTGATTCATTACCAATTTAACAACAGTTTGTGCACCGATCTTCAAACTCCTAAAGAAGGATCAACCAGTGATGTGGAATGATCAGTGCCAAGAAGCATTTGATAAGATTAAGAAATATTTACAGAATCCACCAATTTTGATGTCGCCAAAACCTGGCAAGAATCTGATTCTTTACTTAGCTATTGAAGAGGAGGCCATTGGTGCTATGTTGGCGCAAGAAGATGAGAACGGTATGGAACATGCCATCTACTATCTTAGCAAGAAATTGCTACCATATAAGATGAAATATAGTTATGTGGAGAAGACGCGCTTAGCTATGGTATGGCTCTCGAAGAAGTTGAGGCACTAGTTTTGGGCTATCTCGAAGGAAGATCCAATGACATATCTATGAAGCATCATTATTGGTGAGAAAGCTGGCAAGATGGCTGGTTCAATTGTTTGAATTTGACATTGAGTATGTCACCAAGAAGGTGGTAAAAGGAATAGTAATAGTAGGATTCTTGGCCATGAATCTAATCGACGATGATGAACATGGGAGTTGGATATCTAGATGAACATATGGGGGTAATCTCAATAGTAGGATGGAGGATGTCCTTTAATGGGGCTGTTGATAGGAATAGTGTAAGAATAGGAGTTATTATAGTACTACCATAAAGAAGTCATTCCTTTCACTAAAATGTTGGAGTTCAGAGACACCGATAACATGGCTGAATATGAATCCTGTATGTTAAAATCGTGACTGCGATAGGCATTTATGAAATAGAAGTGTTAGGAGACTCGAAGCTAGTCATCTTTCAAGCGAAGAATTATTGGGATCTAAGGGAAGGAAGGTTGAAATCATACATCAAGTATATTAGAAGGTTGGTTGGGAGGTTTAAGCAATGTACCTTCACCCATCTTTCTAGAAACGAGAATCAGATGGTAAATGTCTTACCTTCGTTGGCAACCATTTGGGCAAATACCCGAGAATTATTGGTGAGACCAATAGTGGTATCACTACAAGAAAAATGACCATATTTGGTGGTCAAATACCGCTAAATAAATATATATTTGGTGGTAAAAAAAACGACACCAATGGCACCACCAAATATGGTCTATTTGGCGGTCGGTCAAAACGCCAAATATATTAATGATCATATTTGTCACATAAAAGCGTCAAGTATAGTAACATAAAAACTGTAGAAAAATGCAATATTTGTCACTTTTTATTGTCAAATTTGGTATCTTGTAATGGTTACATTTTTGAATTTCATCATATTTGGTGCTTTTTGCCTAATTAATATGGTTTTGTAACTGTTAAATTTTTTTAATTTGTCATATTTAGCGCTTTTTGCCCGATAAATATGGTTATATAACGAGAACATTTTCTGAATCATATCATATTTGGCGCTTTTTGCTCGATAAATATGGTTTTATAAAGTTATTTTTTTAATTTTGTCATATTTGGCGCTTTTTACCCCATAAATATGGTTATGTAACGATAAAATGTTTTAAATCTGTTTTAATCTTATATATCAAACAGAAATCCATCACATTTAATTCAACTACATACGAAACGAACTGAAGATCATGTATGAAATATTATCAAGCATTGTGTATTACACAGCCATATACACGGATAAGCATGTGTTGGATTAGTAAGAGCACATGTGTTGGTGCATGGGGGGGGGGGGCCGAGAGAGAGAGAGAGAGAGAGAGAGAGAGAGAGAGAAGAAATACTAAAAGATGAAGAGGGTACATGTTTATTATTGTGGCAAAAAGGGATAAAACTTCTGACTCTTGAGCATCAGGCAAATTCCTAGCATAGTCACCAAGAACTGGATCCATCATTGGGGGCACAAACTGTTTTCCAATCTGAGGCTGATCTTCAGCCTTGTCCAAAAACGTCTCAATGAGCTTCAGAGTCTCTCTTTTAATGGACCTATTCAATATACACATTATGAAAACAAAAAACATTGGGTTTAAAAGAAGAAAAAAACCAAATCCAAGTTCGTCGTCTTCTGTAGAAGTTTAACATATGATGTTTTAGATGCAAAAGGCCCTCCTTCTGCAATGCTACTAATATAAGCTCACTGTACATCATGTTGCATGTATAAAAAGTGTAAATAATACACATTAGTATACAAGAAATTCAATAACACCTGCATTTGAGAATATCAATGTGGAAAACACTTGTAGATATTTAGCATGTCCAGAAAGATCACAGAAATTTGAGACAAGAAGAAAGTTCCAAGAGAACTGGCAACACTAGTATTCGTAGGCAGTAACAACAATGACTTGCCTCAATAACTAGTAGAAAAAGTAAAACAAACAAACACAAATTCAACTAAAAAGGTTTACTTAAACAACTGTTCTGATATATTAAAAAAAAAGTTACACCTGTAATATATTAAGCACAATCCTGATTACGTCTTGATCTTTCAGAAAATCTACACTTTGATGTGCCTGTCCAAGAATTTCACCCCATTTCTACATTGCAGGCAACATCGCAAGCAATCATTCATCATCAAGAGGGATTTCGTCTAAAACAAAGAGAAAAACTCACAACAAAGTAGTGGTAGCATTTGTCAGTGACATTCGCTCCAATAGCCATGAAAGTTGCAAAAAGGGGAGCGAAAAACCCATATGCTATTCCAGCTAAAAGACTTCCAACAATTCCAATAATTGGCCACTTATAAGGAAAGTTTTTGTCACACCATGAAAGTAAATTTTTGTCATTCTCAAAAACTCTTGTCACACAAATTCTCACTTTACTTTCAGAATATTATTTCTACAAAACTTTAAATCTTTGATAATACAAAATTCAATTTTTTGTTTTAAATTTTCCAAATTCATTTTGTCAAAACACTTCCACAAAACAAGACTATATGCCCCCTTGGCTTTCAACATGTTTCTTTGATAGACATATATAGCAGGGGCTACCTAGATTTCACAACTAAACAATTTCCAAATCGTGTCAGATTATTATCAAATCAACACTCAGTTTCGACATTGCCAACAACTAGATGATTTGGAAGACATGGGTAAACAATATACTTAGAGAGAATCTTCATATCAACAAATGTTTGTGCTGCTATGCAATTAAAATAAAGTATTTTTGTTTCCACTATGTTAACTACGATACAAACTCACTCGGACTTTGAAAGGAAAGCGATGAGTTCTTATTTTTGCACCAGAGAGAACTCTAACATCCATGCCAAGGCTATCAACCCCAATCAAATTTGCTCCCTATATAAGCAAATTAACCAATCATAGTTTCGAATTCATGGTCTTTGAACACTGATTGCATGCCTCGGTTACAATAAGTTATTCAGATTATTCTAAGCTCACCACTTGTTCATCTCTTTTGAATCCTTTTTTACAGTAACCAGTTTAAATGTTTCCAAGTCCAATCAATTGGTAAACATGCACAATTATCACGTCAACTAAAACATCAACTCCTCAAACTAGACAAGGCACAAATATTTACCATGTTTAAATATGTAATTATTGTACTTAATCTAAGAATGATAGAAATATATGATGAATAAAAACCTTATAAAAGTTTTATTTAAAGAGCCAGAAGCTATTGTTCTGCACCATTTCTAAGAAAATGATAATGAACTCATTCAAAAATCTCCAAAACTGGAAAGGTATCACATGGGCAAGTGCTCCAACAAAAAAAGTTCATAGCGGCGAAATAAAGAACCAAGATGAACATCCAAGCCTGCATATATGACAATGAAAGAAAAAAAGAAAGATGGAATCTTTTTTTTCCTCCACATTAAGACCCTTCTTTTTGCAAAGCGCTTTAAGAGCAACATTGCACCTGATTCCCCTCTTGCTGAAGTGCTCTACAATTGCTGAAGTAGAGTGTACAAGGGCATCAGGTTCAGCATCTTGAAAATCTTGCACAGCAACTGGAGACTGCATATATTCAACGAAACACATAATTTTAGTCCAAGTTGCTCAAATCTTGTAAATCAAAAACATTGTAGAATTAAATGAACTTTATACATTTAAGTAATCTGAAATGGCATGATTGCAAAAGTTAATCATTGTAGACAATTGCTAGCATTGCCTTCTTGTTCATATTAATCTTATCTCCAATTCATAGAAAATAATTTACATTACTTTTTATAAAAACATATATATATATAAGAATAAAATTAGTTTTCCCATCTTCCTCACTCATATTATGTCAAATTACAAAAATGACAATGAGGAGTGTGATGTACATGCCTAAACTCCATACACAGAGAATAGCTCTATTCTCATAATCTCCAATCTGTAGAGAGTTGAACTACTATTGCTTTTATCACTTTTCGGACTTAAACTCAGAATCTCTTCATCTAAACAAAATATTAACATCAGTCAAAGGAAAATATTCCATAAAATGCATATTCATTTATCCAATAACTTTTGGATCTCAAATTAAAAAAATTAAATAAATAAGAAAAATAAAAGTATTCCAGCCACTTGACTCCTCCCAATGTTTATAAAGAATCTTAGTTTTACTGGATTTTATTTTTGGATAAAACAAGGATATGTAAGGCTTGATGTTTGAAAAAAAAAGGGTGCCCAGACCCATCTCAGAAAGTTAGAAATCAGGCATGCCCAAAAAGGACACATCGTGCCCTATATGACTAACTATGAATTAGAAGACCAAAGAATATCAATAATACTATGTCTTTTACCTTGTCCCAAGTCATATGTGGATGTAATCACGAAAGAAGTCCAACTAATGAGATCTCTCAAGCTTTGCATGACGTGTAGCCCACCTCTTTGTCCATGGGAAAGAAAAGTCCTAACAGGTAAGAGGTCGAAAAGGCAAGACTCCTAACTCATAGGCCCACATCTATTATAAACAAGATAGAATCATAATCGGAATTCATACAAACAAAACACGAAGGTATAAAAAACATTACCTCAAATAACGGGGTAAAATCGATAATTGCTGATGAACACTTAAATATGTATGTTTACTAAGAGCTTAATTCATCATATTGTATTAATAGTATCATTAAATTCTTCAACTTAAGCATATTTGTGGTCTTTGTATATTTTGACTTAGCTTTATCCTAATTTCAAATTTTGTTACAGGTTTGATAAAATAGGCATAACTTCCTATTTGTAGATCAAAATGGTGCACATCTTGATTTGTTGGAAAGCTAAATTATCTACAAGATTGTATTTCACAAGCATCATCAAATTCGGGATCTTAGTGGACCAAAATGGGGCTTCAAGTGAACCTATTTGCAGTTTTGGCCCAACTTGACCATGCCTTAGTATTTTGACCATATCTCTTCATATACATATCCAAATTGTATGAATCAAGATGTTCTAGAAAGTTGAGAGAAATATCTACAACTTTCATGAAGACATATGATCAAAATTCTAAATAATTTGATGTCAAAATTGGTGGTCAAAGTTGATGCACATGATGATCCAAATTATCAACAAGATATTTTACAATTGTCCTTTTGTAATTTGACAAGTTTGCCCCTTAATGTATCTATAAATAGAGGTTTCTTTTGACCCATTAGGGCATCCTAGCCTTGGCTGCGATCACTTGTTACTGTGTTTTTATCTGTTGTGTTTTTATCTTATTAATAAATCTTCTTTTTCATGCAATTTGTTTTCTTTCTTTTATAATGACTTGCTAAATTCTCTTTTGCTAAGGTGAAAAGGTGAAACCCTTGATATGAGAATAAGGATTCTCTAAACCTTGATGTGTGCTTAATAATCATTATCTTGAGTTGTTTATTTTATATGTTTTATATTTATTTTCTTAATCAATCTTGACACCACTCATAAGTGGAGGTCTTGATCCATTGTAAACAACCATTGGCACATCAAAAACTTGGATCTTTTCTAGATGTCGTATGGTTCTTCCCTACCGATACAAGTCTAGTTAGGAACCTTGATTTGTTGTAGACATATGGTGATTGGCACATTAGATGCCTAAACCCATTTACAAAAAGTGGTATAAATATTGGAAATGAAACAAATATAATTCATATAACTAAAATGGGCTTAAATGACATATCTTCTGATTGGAACCTCCTTGATGTGTGGATTCCAATTGACTTATAATTGGGTTTTGTATCCTTATTTGATATATCAAGGGTGGATGCCCTAACCTTATCCTTCATTGTAATTGTGTTAATTTATCTTACTTTTGTACTTTAATTATTCTTATTTATTGCTTATGAACTTGTTCTTTTATTTGCTATGGTAGGTTTTACCTCCTATTTCCATAGATAGTTTTACCACCTTTTATTTTTGTTTAACATTTGAATGGGCGGTAGTAACGCCTACCATCTTAACTTTTATTTGTTGACATTATCTTGTTATTCATTTAAATCATTCATATTATATTTGCTTACCTTTTAGTTTGTAGCGCTAAATCCCCTTCCTCATGGATCGACCCCAGTCTCACCGGGTTTATTACTTCGACACTCCTATACTTGGGAGATAATCCTATTTTTGGATGTGTTAATCACAGTAACACCTTGACATGCACGATCCGAGCCAAAGTATAAATGGCCAAAAGCAGCACGGCCCCAGTCAAAAGTCCTCACTTGATCGAGATCCCGGAAGGTAGGAAGCAGAGTCAAGAAGGTAGTGTTCGATGTATTGGCAAAAAGCATCGAACCAAGCAGATACACGATGAAGCCATGTGCTTGTTGATCCACCTCGACTGAAGTCAAGTTTGATCTTCTCCTCCAATATTCATAAAATGCAGCATACTGAATCACGATGTTGTTCTTGACCTTCACTTTGCACCCAAGATACTGGTGAACTAAATTTTATTGATCCCTCAAATCCATGATGCAAGCATCGATTGTTATAACCTCTCCACCACACGAAAGGCTAGTCAGAGTGGTAATGTCAAATGGCATGATAGTCATCTCATTAACTGGAAGATGGAAATATTGGTCATGTCCAACCACCTCTCGCATAAAATAGATAGTGCTTGACGATCAGTGTATCAAGAAGCATCTGGAAGACATGTAATAAACTTATAAAAGTTGGCAGTAGCAATCCTATCTCCAACAGCATCATTCGTTATCTCTAAGAACCAACTGTGGGTCCTCGAAACTAGCCTGCACATCTTGTTCTCATGGAAGTCCTAAGGCGAGAAATTGAAGTCTCTACATAAATACATGCCAAGAAAACATTCCTAGAAAATGGAAGATTGAAAAATATAGAAGAATCCATACCTGGTCGATCATATGGGAATCCACGTCATAGACAACAGGCATCTCTTGATCGTTCAGAAGACCTTTTAATTGCGATTTCTAGGCCATATCTCTCTCATTCAAGTCAAGATGGACTCGATGACCTGCCATCAGAAAGAGGACGTCGAGAAGAGTACGTAGGAGAAAACTAGAGGTAAATCGAATAAAAAACGAAGAAATGGCATGCGAATGAAGCGGAGGAAGGTGTAGGATCATTATATAAACCCTTCATCATCAACTAGCAATCAAACTGTTAGTTGATAGTCCTCCAATAATCGATCAACCATCCCTTTAATGAGGGGCAAAAGCGTAAAAGGCCAAAAGAGAAAAGAAAGAAAAGAAAAAGAGAGAAAAAGAAAAGGCCAAATCGGTCATAACCACGTATTGTGAATTCTTAGACCAAATTAGTCATAACCACATAAATTTGTAGGTTGCAAGTCACACTTGCGAGGTATGTCACTGATCGTATCATAGATGTCTCGCTATTGCTGCTGCCCTTAATGCCCATACTGTTCCTATTACTACACAGCACACCTTACCGTCTACTCTACTGCTATGCAGTGGGCTCCCCTGCCAAGTCCTGCAATTATTGGTAGCACTATTGGAGATGTTTGTTCTTGCTAATTGTCGTAGTCAGCCCAGCTGGATCCCCCTCACCCACCTTGGACCTTCCGCATCAAATGCATCTCATAGTGCCTGAGATCCTATTGCCTCTCGCTTGCCACTCTTCTAAAAGCTTAAAATTATAGATGTAGACTTAACATTAA
>SNVD02005841.1:82500-237294 GCA_013180625.2 Boswellia sacra
ACTCCTTCAATTATGACTAGCCTTTTGATTGAATTGAGCCATAATTAATGGTGGCGTTTCACTTTCTAACTTCTTCTCTGTTCAGGAAACTTTCTTGATTAGTAAGTTTTTTAGTCAGCTCCTCAAAGGTTATTGGTGTTTCCCATGCACGGATGGCTACACCCAGCTCCTTGAATTTAGCCCCCAAGCTATTGAGTGTATAGAGTACGATTTCTTCATGTCCCAATTCATGACCAACCAAGGCAAGATCATTAATAACACTTTTGAGAGATTGAAGATATTCACCAACAGATTTGTCTCCCTTATTTAAATTCATTATGTTATGAAAAAGATTTAACTTATGAGAGCGAGATTTGTTGGCATGAGAGTTCACCAACTTCTCCCATCCTTCAACAGAAGTTTTTCGTCGAGAAATTCAAGAAGCCACTTGGCTAGTAATAGATGACCGAGTTAAATGTAGGATCAGACGATCTTGACGCTGCCAAAAATGATAATCAGGATTAGAAATGATTTCAGCGGCGTTTGGTTTTTGTATTTTTTCTGGTGGGCATGGTGTGGTCCCATCAAGATAGCCTAGCAAATCATATCCAAAAAGAAGATTAGTGAATAGAGATCTCCAAATAGCATAGTTTCCACCTCTAGAGAAATTGGAAGGTATAGATAAACAATAGAAGAGACAAAATTGGAACCAATTGTGATGATGGCTTGGTTCTCAGTGGATGGGTTTGAAGAAGATGAGTTTAAAGATTTTCAAACATATTTTAGATAGATAGGAAAAGACAAGGAAGATAGAAGACAAAGATAAGCTAGGCTTTCTTGCTTTTGCTTTTAGCAAGATGGCTTTGATACCCTAAAGAATAGTCAAAGATTGATGCTGAATTATACTTCGTTATCTATTACAAGGTGATTGTATACAAGTTACAAGCTGAAGTCAAGTCCTATAATCGAGGACAATAAAATCAAATAAACAAAAATAAAGTATAGCTGTTAACAGACTATAATTGCAAAAATGTTGTGCTAAACATGAGCCTATAATTAAGGTTTATTATGCATCTGCTATAGGCAACTCTGCAAGTCGGGGCAGCGTCAGTTTTCTTCGTCAATCTCAATTGTTGTGCGGTAAATGGAGGCATTAGCCACGATGAGATAGAGAGTGAAGGTAGCAAGAACGAGAGCGAGCTTGGCCATTGCTGTTTAGTATAATATTGCACATCTACTAGTAGTGTTTAATTGTATGGTAGGTATGATAGTGAGGTGTTTATAGGAGCCTAGGGCTTTGCATGGCGAAAACATGTATTGGATGGTTGTGATCCCAAGTCGCACGAAGACTATTCGTGCAATTGCTGGCATGTCAACGGCGGTTTTTTTTTTCATTAATGTTTTCTTGTGATTTATTCATCTGCATATGCCTTGATATCTTGCTATCAAAATTTAATAATTAATCCTTTCAAAAAAAAAAACAATTATAAGAAAACTATAGCAATTTTTTGGTGCTGCCTAATTATGAGACTTGTACATACGTAACTAACCTAAATATATGCGCTTCATCTAAAGAAATCAAGTTATATAAATTAGAATGTTCACTATTGGATAGGTTAAGAGGGTTTCTTTTTTATAAAATATTTCATACAAATATATAATAATATGAATGAATAATCAATCGTGGGAATGATATATACTTTTACTAACATAAATAATTTATTTTGTAAATATTAACATTTTGATTATATATTAATTGCTTTTTTTTTTGTATTACCTAAACAAAAAGAAAGCTAACCAAAATTTTAATCTTTTATTTACAAACTTCCAGGTGGTTCAGGAAACTGATTAATTATATGTACATATACGACGCAACGAGAAATTATATAGCATATATATGTGAATGCGAGCATCATGATGTTATTGTATATCTATCTTAAATGGCGTTGCTTACTCAAGATTAACATAAAATGATAGAATAATATGATCATAAATGGTTTGTATATAATTTGCACCAACCTTCAACGTTTTGGCAGAAGTAATACACAAAAAGATATGTAATCATTCTCATATTTCTTGCCACCTGCAGTAAGTGGTAGAGCTTCATTGACTCTTTTTATTAGAGAATTAAATACTCAAGTTAATCTCACATTTACAAGCTTAAGTTTTTGAAAGACTGACTAATTTAACATGGTATCAGAACCGTGATGATCAAACGGTTGTAAGTTTAGATCCCCTTCATGTCATTCAAAAACTAATTAAAAAGGAATAATACGACATCTATAACCAACTATTTACAACATGAGTCCGCAAAATTTTACTGGACATAACTTCCTTTTTTCATTTTTTATTTTTTTCCTCGTGAAATTTTTGCTCACTAAGATTGTAATTAGTTGATTGTCGGTGTAGCATTGCTCATTAAAAAGTAGTGTTTAGTCTACTTGTACAACCCTTTGAGACATGTGAGACTCAATCTTGTCCATGTTGCAAGTGCACAAAATCCTTGTACATTAGGGAACATATTAGACAATTAAATACTCAAGTTAAACTGCATCAACATGTTTAAATTTTTAAGTAAATAGTAAATTTAACACTTTCAACTTCGGGCCTCGTACGCAATTAATTGGACAAGGATTTACCAAACATATATAAGAAAAAAATTAAGGAAAGAGAATAATAAAATAATATCATTCATATATATATATATATATATATATATATATGTATATGTATATATGTATTAAGAAAGAATTTCTGACTCCATCTCATTAGGTCATCTTACTGATTTCATGAACCCATCCGATTAGATCTTGACATACTAACATCTCATGCTGATATAATAAAAAAAGTAAATTGGAAAAAAAAAAGTTGAGCCAATTCAAGATTGATAACTGAAAAAGAAACTATTATACCAAACTCATGTATGTTGTATATCATATCACAAACTCAAAGATTCACTTCGCACAAACAATCATTTCATAGTTTGTGAAAAATAATTAAGAAAATGCTATGATAAGATGTAAAATTAGAAATGACTTTTGAAAAACAACAATGCTAATTTTATATATTTGTACAAATAAATTGATATATATATCATGAATTGATTATATAATAAATATATAAAATCTACTCATTTATCATTTATTTAAGACTACTGATATATAAATGAATAAATAATACGACATTAGTTTGTATACAAATTCTTGTGTAAAAAATTAGTAAGAATGACACTTAGTCTTTGAATAAATGGCAGTAGGAATCTAGTTATTTTGATATTAGTTTTCTTTATTAGCTAGCATCAGCAGTTTCCTGTCGTATGAACGCATATGTATTTATATAATTACCCTGACAAGCATGATAAAAGTATGTCATAAAAAGTTAAAACCACTGAATGGAAGTAGCCTAAGAATTAATTAACTATGTATGTAGAAATTAGAAATTAATTGCACAGGCGTTGATGTATCATATATTTAAGAAAAAGAAAACAAGATCACACTTTTATTAAAGAAAGTTTGATACATAGCTAGCCCTCACGACTCTACAAACACTCGTTCGGTCACTCATCACAGACACGGACACACGATAATGTGCATGCTTATTACTACTATCTAGTCACCCAAATCTCCAGCTAAAATGCCAAAGCACAGTGAACTTTATTACTACTACGCAAAACACAGATTCTGCACATCTCCTGGCCACCTCTCCTCTAAAACGAAAGGTATTGTGAACCGAAGTCACATCCTTCCCGGGGTTGTATGTTGCACCTGCGAGGTATGTCTCTCGCCGCTTCATAGATTTCTCGCAATTGCTGCTGCCCCTGCTGCCCGTACTGTCCCTGTTGCTGCTGAGTACGCCTCGCTGCCTGCTCTAGTCCCTGGCAGCGGCATCTGTTGTCCAAGTCCTGCAATTGCTGGCAGCATTGCTGTAGATGTTGTTGTCTCTGGTTGTCGCGGCCGCCCCAGCTGGATCCCCCTCGCCCACCTTGGACCTCCTGCATCAGATGCATCTGACAGTGCCTGAGTTGCTGCTGCCTCTGGATCTGCTGTTGGCAACTCTGCTGGCCGCCCCTGCTTTGGTTGTCTTCGTCAATCTCAATTGTTGTGCGGTAGATGGAGGCATTAGCCACGAGGAGATAAAGAGCGAAGGTAGCAAGAAGGAGAGTGAGCTTGGCCATTGCTGCTGAGTATATATTGCACATTTACCACTAGTGTTCAATTGTGCGGGGAGATATGATGGTGAGGGGGGTATTTATAGGATAGTTAGGGCTTTGCATGGCCAAAACGTGTATTGGATGGTTGTGATCCCAAGTCACACGTAGACTATTCATGCAATTGCTGGCACATCAGCCGTGGTTTTCTTTTTTCTTTTTTCTTTTTTTTTTCTTTAATGTTTTGCTTTGCATTCATTCATCTGCATATATGCGCAAACATGTCATAATTTCGCTATCAAAATTTATTCCAAAATGTCATATATGGTAAACATGTATTAACTTTGTTTTTTTCAACTGTCTACTCTTTTGTTAATTAACTCTTTCAAACAAAAAATAAATAATTATAAGAAAACAAATTTATTGGTGCTGCTTAATTATGAGACTTGTACAGACGTCACTAACCTAAATTTTTTCTGAATATATACAGTAAATTTAAAGAAATCAAGATGTGTAAATTAGAATATATACACTATTGGATAGGTTAAGAATGTTTCTTTTTTATATAATATTTCATACAAATATACAAGGATATATACTTTTACCAACATAATTGATTTTGTAAATATTAACATTTTGATTATAAATTAATTAGTCCATGAGAAATGATCTATGAATTGTAAGAAGTTAAGCGCTTTATAAGTGAATCCAAAGAGATCTGATGAGCAAACAAAACGAGTTTGTGAGTACAGTCATACGTGGTGGCGTGCATGCGGCAATTCGACTACGCAAGCCACCTAACCATCTTTCGAAGATAAAATAGAGAATATTCATGAGCAAACAAAGCGTTTTATAGCCGCCTCCATGACAATACTCCACCTGTAAGTATAAATTATATCATCAAATTATGGACAGCCAACCCACCAAAACCTAACCATGTGATATTCCACGTAGCTAGCTTCCATGCAAAACCGAAAATCTTATGATATGTATAATGTATCTGTGCTTAGTTATTAGATCATTTATTTTGCAAACTATCCCTATTTTTTTTTTTTTTGATACAGAACACCACAAATACGCTAACTATTAGAATTGTTAATTGTGTTCTCATTAAAAACTGTAATCTTTTAATAATTATGTTGTACTTATGTTGAGCGGCATAACTGAAAAATATTTATTTAATCTAAGGATCAATTGTTTTTCCTAATTTTAACATGCGCGCGCTTTCTACTTGTTTGGATTTCAAGAAAGTGTGAGAAAGTGAGCCAAACTATAGAGGCTTACTGTAAAATGAGACAAGCTTGAACAATTGTATTGTTGACTTGAGAATATATACAGAGACTATAGTTACAAAATTGGAAAGAATTGCATGAACTAAAAAGGAAAAGAATAATCAATTCTAATCACAGTTACTGAAACCAAGTGACTGGCTATGGTGGAGGATTTGTCATACTTTACTCCTTAATATTGTTAGAACAATTTTCAAAATAAAGTTTAAAAGACACATTTATATATGTGACATTTGGAAAAGTTGTCTATTCGAAGAGACATTAAACCTTTGGAAGAGTTGTGTTTATTGGAATTAAACCTTTGGAAGAGTTGTGTCTAGAAATAAAGTGGTATGGTGAATGGTTACAACATTAGTGAATGGCTGCATAGAAAACTATAAATAGGGCCATTCGTAAGCCATTTTACATATCCAATATCCAATTTCTTTCCTTCTTCAGAGTTCTAAGTTGTCTTCATCCTCCATTTTCCAAAAACTTTCTTATCTAAAAGTTCCATGGATTTCTTGCATCAAAACCAAGTATTCTATTCATCTGCATAAATAGAACACTTATTCTTGGTAGGCTTGTACAATTCAAGAGTATATATTGTGGCATGGTTTACTTTCGTCACCATAAGTAAACACCTAATGCTTCATTGTATCTTCCATGTGTATTTGCAAACTCAAGTGCATCACAAATTTGGTGGGGCAAATAACATCTTAAAGAAAGCGACATTTGTACATGCCTTGAAGCATGCAAACTTTTTCTTTATTTTCTCTATACAAATTCTACTATTGTAAACAGATTTTTCTATTCAACAAAGTATGCCCATATTTTTTTTTCTCAACAATCTTAAGACGTTATTTTACATCAATGGCACTAATTTCGTCACTTTAAGAGTTCTCAGTAGATTGTGCGAAGTTGGAGTGTTTCAATGGTGGAAAT
Source organism: Boswellia sacra (assembly GCA_013180625.2). Classification (NCBI taxonomy): domain Eukaryota; kingdom Viridiplantae; phylum Streptophyta; class Magnoliopsida; order Sapindales; family Burseraceae; genus Boswellia; species Boswellia sacra. The sequence continues at coordinate 88,840 of SNVD02005841.1, forward strand.
TTCAAGCGTTGGCAAAAAAAAGTTGCATTTCCTGTTGGCAACCCTTAACATTGTTTATGTTTTGACTACACCAAAGCCACAAGAGAACGAGAACGAGACGTTGGCAGAAACAAGGGCACATTAAAAGTGGGAACAAGATGATTACGTATGGAAGGGTCATATTTGCAATGCAATGTCTAATGCTCTCTTCGATCAATACCACGACAAGTCAACAATCAAAGAAATTTGGAATGCCTTGTAAGTGAAGTACTTGCTTAAAGATGCTACAAGTAAGAAATTTTTGGCTTTTAGATTTTTCAATTTAATATGATTGACTCGTTATCATTGTGGCATAATCGTTTAAGACATGCTAATATTAGACAATTGGATAATATGCCTAATCTACAATTGATTCCTAAAGACAATGATTATATGAACAAAATGTAAAGTGTGTGCACAAAGTAAGATCATAAAAACTTCAGCTCCTAAGAATTTTGATAAAACATCCTCTTTATTTGCATCTTATTCATACTGATGTTTGTGATATGCATAGTAATCCTGCTAGAGGAAGTAAAAACATTTTGTAACTTTCATTGATGACTTTCCAAAATATTGCTATGTATATCTTCTGCATTCTAAGGATGAAGTCTTAGATAAACTGAAGATTTATAAACTGAAGTTGAAAATCTTTGTGATATTAAGATAGAATACCTCAGAAGTGATAGAGGACGTGAGTACCTATTTCCTAAATTTTATGAGCCTTGCGCATAGCAGATTTAGTGGTAAGGTGTAATTATATGCCTTTATGTAGGTGATATGTTAATTTTTGGTACTGATATTGACAGTATTAAGCATACTAAATCGTTGTTGTCATCTAATTTTGATATGAAAGACATAGGGCTTGCTAATGTGATCTTGTGTATTAAAATTATAAAAAATGGTAACGACCTAGTACATACCCAATCACATTATATTGAAAAGATACTAAAGAAACTCAATCACTTTGATTGTAAGCCTGTATCAACACCTTTTGGCTCAAGCATAAAATTGTATCCTAATACTAGGAGAGCAGTATCCCAATTGGAATATGCTCATATCAATGATTGTCTTATGGATGCCATGACATGTACTAGGCCTGTTATAGCTTTCATAGTTAGAAAACTTAGTTGATATAGTAGTAATCCTAGTCAGTTACATTGACAAGCAATGTATAGAATTTTGAAATATTTGAAATATACAAAGGATTATGGTATACACTACATTGGATATCCTTAAGTTTTGGAAGGATTCACAGATGCTAGTTGGATCACTAATAGAGATGATGATAAATCCATAAGTGGAAGGATATTTGCTCTTGGTAGAGGAGCTATATATTGGGGTTCAAAGAAACAAACATGTATAGTAGACTCTGCCATGGTTCTAGAATTTGTAACATTGGCATCATGTAGTAAAGAAGCTAAATGGTTGAGAAATTTACTTACGAAAATTCCTATTTAGCCTAAACCGGTGCCTCATATCTATTCATTGTGATAGTGAAACAACTTTGTCAAGAGCTTATAGTCAAATCTATAATGGTACGTCTAGACATATTGTTCTAAGAGAGAGTTATGTGAAATCAGTTGCTTACCGATGGTATAATTACCGTTGATTTTGTAAGATCATGCCAAAATTTGGCAAACCCCATAATGAAAGGCCTTGCAAAGCATCTAATTTTGAAAACGTCAAAGGGGATGGAGCTGAAGCAAACATCACATCATCACCAATTATGGAATCTCGACCCAGCAATTGTGAAACACCAATATATTAGGTTCAATGAGTAAAGTACATCATAAGTTGTGATTGCAAGCACTATAATATCTTTAGATGTGTCCCAAGGAAGAAAGTGTTTGATACTTGTAATGAACTGGTATAGGCTAAGCTAAAAGCTTTTAATAGACTTATAACAAATTTTCTATTGGAATGTTTTAGTTACAAGGGAATTATTGATAAGCTCAACCTATATTAGTGTAGGAGATGTGTCATTTCCTATGTAACTTGGCTGGTTACTAAAGCTCTCATGAAACAAGATATAGACATAGGGCCAATCCACTTATCACCTTAAAGAATGCTTGAGAAGAAGAAAGCTTATGTGTGAGATATGTTTGATTAGTCAGATAAGATATTTGGTTCAAAGCTTGCCTACCATGCCATCATGACTAACATTGATGTGTTATCACTAAGTGATGGTTCAAGTCCAAAAGACACCTTTATTTATGCATAAGATTTCCAAGCCTATGCAAAAACTTTTCTAATTTCATTTGTTTTGAAAATAATGGGGGATTGTTGGAACAATTTTCAAAATAAAACTTAAAAGACACATATTTATATATTTGACCTTCGGAAAAGTTGTGTCTCTTGGAAGAGACATTAAACCTTTGGAAGAGTTGTGTCTATTTGGAGAGACATTAATCTCGAATAGACATGTACTTTGGAAACAACATGTACTTTGGAAATAAAGTGGTATGATGAATGGTTACAACCTAAGTGAATGGGTGCATAGAAAACTATAAATAGAGCCATTCATAGGCCATTTTACATATCCAATAGTCAATTTCTTTCCTTCTTGTGGATTTCAAGTTCTCTTCCTCCTTCATTTTCCAAATACTTTCTTACATAAAAGTTATACCGATTTCTTGCATCAAAATCAAGTGTTCTATCTATCTATAGAAATAGAACATTTATTCTTGGCAGGGTTGTACAATTAAAGAGTACTATGGTTTTCTTCTGTCACTGTACACCACCAAGTAAACAACCAATGCTTCTTATATCTTGAAGACATATTTGCAAGCTCAAGTGCATGGTGGGGGCAAATAATGTCTTAAGGAAAGTGACATTTGTAACATGCCTTGAAGCATACCAACTTTTTTTTTTCTCTGCACAAATTCTACTATTGTAAACATATTTTTCTATTCAATAAAGTATCGGTACATTTATTTCCCCTAGCAAATAAACCCCCTAAATATTGGGGTTCCAACATGGATGCCAATCTTGGACCTATGATCAAGAAATTTTTTTTTGAAACGGCTTAGTAAAGGAATTCTATTTTTGTCTTATTTTCAAAAATAAATTATTCCTGAAAAAGGATTTCCAAAACATTAGTCTTATTTCTTTTTAATAAAGTAATAAAATTTTGAATATTTATTTGGTTTTAATAATTATTTGTTCAGGAATATTAGTCCCCTTACTTGTCTTAAGAATATTGTAGTGTACAAAATTTTTGAAGGAATAAATAAATAAATAAGCGGTTTTTTAATTTGGAATTCTGATTTTAACAAATCTCATAGGTATTGCAATTTAATCCGAGAATAACAAGTTCTGTGTAGTTCAAAAGTTTCACACAATGAAACATTAAATTAATTTCAACTTTCAAATTAAATTAAATCAAACTTTGAAACTTGATTTTGTTAACATATGCAATAAAGAAAATAATTTCACTAGGCCAAACTCTGTTAACTTTCACCCAAGAAAACTTTAACTGTATAATCTTTTGTCCAAATATAGCATTAGTCCAAATTTAAAATTAAATTTGAGGGGATTAAATAAAAGAATATCTCAATAACAAAAATCCATGAAACAAAAATCCATATTTAAAATATTTCATTTCTCATCAAGTAATTAGACCAGGAAAAAAATGTCATACTTGTTTATAGTACATAAAAATGGAGGTTGATTTAAGAATTGTAGAAAGAGTAAAACAGAGAAGAAGATAAGAATAACAAAGGAAATTCTGAAAAAATCTTTTGATTACTCTTCACCTCTTTGAGACAATACAAAATCCTCAAATATATACAACTTACAACAGACAAAGTAGTCTAACCAACTATATACGTGGCACAACCTCAAGACTTGTAATTACAAATAATAATGAACAAAGGAAAAGATTAAATTGTCTAATTATAGTAGGCTATCAATTTACTTAACATCCCCCCTTAAGCTCATTGGTTTGGACAAAACAGTGAGCTTCCTACGGAGAGACAAAAATTGAGTAAATGGTAAAGCTTTTGTAAGAGTATTGACACATCCAAGAAAGGGATTGCCTCCCAAGTATAGGAGTGTCGAAATAATAAACCCGGTGAGACCGGAGTCGATCCACGAGGAAGGGAATTTTAGCGCTACAAACTATAAAGTAAACAAATATGATATGGATGATTCAAAGGGATGGCAAGATAATATCAACAAGTATGAGTAAAGAACAAATTCTTAAATAATAAATAAGAATAATACAAGAGAAATTCACACAATAATAATGAGAGCTAAGGTTAGGGGACCTGCCCTTGATATTTCAAATAAGGATAAACAACCCGTTTTAGCTATATGAATTATATTTGCTTCGTTACCAATATTTATACCACTTCTTGTAAATGGGTTCAACCACCCAATGTGCCAATCTCCATATGTCTACAACAAATCAAGGTTCCTAACTAGATTCATGTTGGTAAGGAAGAACCATATGACATCTAGAAAGGATCTAAGCATTTGATGTGCCAAGGATTGTCGACAATGGGTCAAAACCTCCACTTTACGAGTGCTGTCAAGATTGATTAAGAAAATAACTATAAATCATATAAACAACATAAGATTATGATTATTAAGCACATATTAAGGGTTAGAGAATCCTTACTCTCATATCAAGGGTTTCACCCTTTCACTTTGGCAAGAGAGAAATTAGCAAGATATTATAAGGGAAAGAACACAAAATGCAAGAAAAAGGAAAATTCATTAATAACATTAAAACACAAGAGAGAAACATAATACAAGATCCTAGCAAAGGCCAAGATATTCCAACCAAGGCCAAGATGCCCTAATGGGTCACAAGGCACCTCTATTTATAGATACATTGAGGGGCAAACTTGTCAAATTACAAAGAAATAATTGTCAAATATTAGATGCACCAACTTTGACAATTGGGATAATTAGGTAAACCGACTTTGACCATCGATTTTGACCTTGAATTATTTGAATTTTAATCACATGTCTTCATAAACATCATAGATATTTCTCTCAACTTTCTAGAACATCTTGATTCATACAATTTGGATGCGTATTTTGAGAGATATGATCAAAATACTGAGGCATGGTCAGGCTGGGCCGGCAATGCAGATGGGTTCACTTTAAGCCCATTTTTTGTTAAGAGCCCAAATTTGATGATGCTTTTGAAATACAATCTTGTAAATAATTTAATCAGCTTTCCAAAACATTAAGATTTGAACCATTCTGATCTATAAATAGAGAATTATGCCCATTTTACCGAACTTGTAACACAACCAAAATTAAGAGTAAGTTAATTCCAAAGATGCAAAGACTACAAATATGCTTAAGTTGAGGAATTTAATGACACTATTAATGCAATATGATAAACTAAGCTCTTATTAAACATACATATTTAAGTGTTCATCACACTCCCCAACCAGCGTATTGCTAGTCCCTAGATATTAAAGCGTTATTATTTAGAAGTGATTTATAGAATTTTACATCCAAGGTGGTCATTATTGCACTCTCCTTGATTTTATCCAAATAAACAAACTCTCAACCGTTTTTTTTATGACTCATGTACTCTTCAGTCAATATATCAATAAACCTTCTTTTTGTGATCAGTCGACACATGACTATGGGGCTTATTAGAAACATGCCATATCGGTTCTAATATTTGTTAAGGTTAACAACTTTAGGTAGGGGGCATTCATTTATTTTATATATATGTGTGTTTTTTTTCTTTCTTTCTTTTTTTTTTTTGAAGAAATACATCTTTAACCCATGTAGCGAGCCTTAGGCTAATGACTCCCAAACCAGTTGGCCTTAGGGCATTAGGTGTTAAGACACCCCTTCGAGCTTAACGACTCGGGTTGCCGATGCTTTATTTTTGCTTAGAAACTTGTGGATAGTGTAATGTTCAATCCCATTAAGCTTTCTCCTTAATCCATGTAGCGAGCTTTGAGCCAGTAGCTCCCAAATCAATTAGTCTTAGGGTAGTAGGTGTTGAGGCACCCCTCGGGCTTAATTGCTCGAATTGAGGAGGCTACGAGACCAAACTTATCCACAATTGCTTTCTCTTTTTTTTTTACCTTTTTTTTTTTGCTTTCACTTTTTTTTTTTACTTTCCCCTTCTTTTTGTTGTTATCCTAAACAAAATAAAAAAACTCAAATATTGCAACATTTCATTTTGCCACCCACAATCATGCATCAAGGTATGTGTGTGTGTGAAGAAAGGTTCATGAATACTTGTTTAACGAGTACATAAGCACACAGTTTATTAGATGATAAGGCTGTGAAAGTTCATATATTTGAATAATTCAAAGTTAAATGAATAAGACCTCCTTGCTATAAAATTCAAAAATCAAAACTAAATAATATCAAGTTAGCTAAAATGAGTCTTCAAAAATGCAAAATCAAAACAAAATGACAAATTAGTTAGAGTATGTTTCAAGAGTTCAAATTAGCCCTCTTTACTCTACCATTCCTAACCTAGAATGCGTCTCAAGAGGATTTGAACTCCTTACACCGTACTCTAAATCTAATTACTAACTCACTTTTTTTTTTTTTAAGAAAAAAGAAATTCAAGACACACTTATGTCTACTATCCTTCCCCCCCAACCAAATGAAACATTGTCCTCAATGTTTAAATGTAGAGAGATAAAGTATAGGAGATATTACTTGAAGCTTCTGTTATTAAAGAGAGATGACCTGAAAGACTCATAAAATAAAATAAAATAAAGCACAAGAAAACATTACAAACGGAGATTCAGATCCAATTTGCACTTTTTGTTTCGCCCTCCTGCCCAATTAATTTGAGTACCAGCTGGGTCAGGTTGATACTCAACTTCTTGTAATTTGTCAAGAAACTCGCCAGCAGAAGTGGCAGAAATAAGGATCTGTCTCGCCGAATGAGGGATAAAATTCTGTTCCGCAGCTGCATCAACAAAACTTATTAAAGGATCAAAGAAATTGTTAACATTCAACAAACCCATGGGTTTTTTATGGAGATTCAGTTTGGCCCAAGAGACAATTTGAAAAATTTCTTCGAGGGTACCAAAGCCACGTGGTAAAGCAATAAAAGCATCTGAATTGATGAGCATATGTGCCATGCGTTCATGCATAGAGGAGACTTGTAACTCATGCCCAACCGTTTTTCCAACAATGCTTTCTATAGCCAAAGCTTTAGGAATAACTCCTAAAACTTGACTACCTCCTACACGTGCAGCTCTTGACACACAACCCATTAACCCGAGGCTACCTCCCCCATAAACCACATGAATCTTTCTTTCAGCCAGTAGTCTACCAAGATAATTTGCTGCCTTGACAAACTCTTCACTTTTACCCGGTCGAGATCCACAGAATACACATATCTTTTGGATTCGACGTTTTGAAGTTCCCTCCATGTTTATGCAACTCTCTAACTATGTGTGAATAAGAGAACAAGAGATGTGGTATTTATGGAGTGCAAAAATGTATGCTAATGATTACATCTATATAAGTAGCTCGGTTGTTTGTTGGACAATAATGCATAAAAACTCAAAAAGATGATGAAATGAGACACCATAAGTCAAACAAAAGATACAAATTAAAAAATGACAGCTATGAGGCATTAAAATTCAAAAATGATGGCACGCATGCATATGTACAGGTAGTTGTGACTGTGGCTCACATCTTCCTCTGGTTTTACGTCTAGAAACGGCTTAAACACCTTCTATGAGTTGGGGATATGCTTCCCATCCAGTTTTCTTATAAACTGGCAAACAGGGTCGTTTTGAGTCAGATTCCCAAGACTATAGCATTCCTGCTCATCTCGGAATTGTGTCCATAAGTTAAAAATTTCACGCTGCACAAGTCCACAAGAATGCGTCTCAAGAGTCGTTCAGATATCATCCAAAGACTCCTTACTCAGTCCATTCTTGATGAACTGTAGTTTATCCTCTCGATTGTTAGCCAAATATCCCAAGGAGCGGCAACACTGGTTACAAGTCCATCTTGCACATTTGGGACAAACTTGTAACCTTTTCGTTCTTCGCTTTTTGGCGTAAGAGTTTTTCCCATACTTGGCATGTGAGAAACAAGATTATCTGAAAATTCACAAGAAAATCGGACCATGGCTTCAAGTAACCATCTTACTTCAACAGGCATACCCTTACGCATCAACATCCTTAGTCTTTCTGCGCGAGCTTTGTAAATTTTAAGCAAATCATTTTGAGGAAGAGAGAGAAAATGTTTGTGCAATTTTGAGAGAATGCCATCCATGTGAAGAAAATGAGAGAGAAGAAAAGAAAATGGATGCAAGGTGAGCAACAGTTTTTAGGGAACTGAAAAACCGACTTTAAAAGCCACGGAGTACCGTATCCGCCATTTGACCAGAAAAAATCAATCCTCAAAAAGGATCGATTAAAGCAATGGCCTCTTCATTTTGGTCAAAATTTTCAAAGAATGGTTTTAACCGTTGTCCATTAACTTTAAACACATGACCATTCTTTGGGTTCTCAATTTCAACTGCTCCATGAGGGAAAACATTTTTAACAATGAAAGGCCCAGTCCAACGTGATCGAAGTTTACCAAGAAATAAGTGCAATCTTGAATCATACAAAAGAACTTTTTGTGAAGGTTCAAAAAATTTTCTAACAATAAATTTGTCATGAAAAACCTTCATTTTTTCTTTGTAGATTTTAGAATTTTCATAAGCCTCATTATTGATTTCTTCAAGTTCACTCAGTTGGAGTTTACGTAACATGCAAGCATCATTCAAGTTTGTGTTAAATGTTTTAATGGCCCAATAAGCTTTATGCTCAATTTTCACAGGTAAGTGACAAGGTTTTCCATAAACTGATCTGTAAGGAGACATTCCTAATGATGTTTTGAAAGCAGTTCGGTAAGCCCAAAGTGCATCATTAAGTCTTAAGGACCAATCTTTGTGATTTGGGTTAACCGTTTTTTCTAAAATCTGTTTTATCTCCCTATTAGCAAGTTCAACTTGTCCATTTGTTTGTGGGTGATAAGGTGTAGAAATTTTATGGGTTATTCCATATTTCTTCATTAAAGTTTTAAATGGTTTGTTACAAAAATGTGTACCCCCATCACTAATAATGGCTGGAGGAATTCCAAATCTACTCAAGATATTCTCTTTCAAGAATTTGACAACCGTTTTGTGATCATTATTTCGACATGGAATTGTCTCTACCCATTTTGAAACATAGTCTACTGCAACAAGAATGTACACAAAACCAAATGACGGTGGAAAAGGTCCCATAAAATCAATACCCCAACAGTCAAAGATTTCAACGACAAGAATGGGATTCAACGGCATCATGTTTCTTTTTAAAATAGATCCCAATTTTTGACAATTTTCACACGTTTTGCAAAATGCATGTGCATCTTTAAATAAGGTGGGCCAATAAAATCCATATTGTAAAATCTTAGTAGCTGTTTTTCTAGATGAAAAATGTCCGCCACACGCTCCGGAATGACAAAAGTTAATGACACTACTTACCTCATTGTCGGGTATGCATCTTCTTATTATTTGATCCGGACAATATTTGAAAAGATACGGATCATCCCAGTAAAATTTTTTTTACCTCGGTTAAAAATTTTCTTTTGTCTTGAGCATTCCAATGAGGTGGCATTTTCCCTGTCGCAAGAAAATTTACAATGTTAGCAAACCAAGGTACAATGGCAACGGAAAATAAAATTCATCAGGAAAAGAATCATTGATAGGTGAAGTTTCAATTAATGTCTTTGTCGTTAGTCTTGAAAGATGATCAGCAACGACATTTTCGGCTCCTTTCTTATCCTTTATTGTGATGTTGAATTCTTGGAGCAATAAGATACACCGTATCAATCTAGGTTTTGCATCCTGTTTAGACATTAAATATCTCACAGCTGCATGGTCAGTGTAAACACTTGTGGGAGAACCAATTAAATAAGAACGAAATTTGTCCAATGCAAATACTACTGCAAGTAGTTCTTTTTCAGTTGTTGTGTAATTCATTTGTGCATCATTTAAAGTCCTACTTGCATAGTATGTGACATAAGGCTTACCTTCTTTTATTTGTCCTAAAACGGCACCAACGGCATAGTCACTTGCATCACGCATCAATTCAAAAGGCAAGGACCAATCAGGAGATTGCATGATTGGAGCAGTTGTTAAAAGTCCAATTAATGTATCAAAGGCATTTTGACATTCTTGAGTCCATTCAAAGGAAGTATCTTTTATTAAGGGGTTACAAAGAGGCTTAGATATAGCACTGAAATTTCTTATGAACTTTGCATTGTATTATTCTTCATTTACTTTCGTATTGAGTTTAGTTAATCAATCAACAAAACCCCCCATTTATTCTGTTTTCGCTTTCGAATAACAAATTCAATTAGAATCAATCCTCGTGGGAACGATATCTTACTCATCACTTTATTACTTGTGCGACTAGTATACTTGCTAGTTTCGAACGCATCACTTTTTCTACACACCTTTTTAGGACTTTTTCTATGTTTTCAAGACAATTCTCAAAAGAGTTTCCAAAGACAGTTAAATCATCCATAAAAACTTCTAAACAATGCTCAACCATATCACTGAAAATGCTTGACATGAATCTTTGAAAAGTGGCTGGGGCATTACAAAGTCCAAAAGTCATTCTCCTAAATGCAAAAAGTGCCGAAGAGGCACGTGAATGTGGTCTTTTCTTGCTCTTCGAGTGCAATGGGAATTTGATAATAGCCTGAGTATCCATTAAGAAAGCAGTAGTACGGGTGTCCTGCTACTCTTTCAAGAATTTGGTCAAGGAAAGGTAAAGGAAAATGGTCCTTTCTAGTGACAGTATTTAATTTTCTATAATCAATGCACATCCTCCAACTAGATGAGACACGAGTTGACAATGATTCACGCTTTTCATTTTTAACTACGGTAATGCCAGATTTCTTAGGTGCTACTTGTGTAGAGCTTACCTACTTGCTATCAGAAATAGGGTAGATAATTCCCACATCAAGTAGTTTAAGAACTTCAGCCCTAATAACCTCTTTCATATGTGGATTTAATCTTCTTTGAGGTTTTTGGGATGTTTTGGCATTTTCCTCTAAATGTATTCTATGTGTGCAAATTAAAGGGTTAATGCCTTTTATATCTTTAAAAGTCCACCCGATTGCATTTTTATGCCTTTCAAGCACTTCTATCAACTTACCTTGTTGCTCGCATGTGAGGGATGAAGAAATTACCACTGGATATGTCTGATTCTCCCCAAGATATGCATATTTCAGCCCTTCAGGTAAAGGCTTTAATTCTAACTTAGGAGCTTCATCTTCCTTGCTTTCATTCATTTGCCCCAATTCTTCAAATCTTGATTTTGAGCCTTTTTCCATCACCTGTGCAGAATCCAATAAAGAACATATATCAGAAAGATTAGACTCTAGTTCCATGCTTGATTCTAATGAATTCACTAGGCAAGTTTCCAAAGGGTCAGAAGAACTCCCTTTTTGGATGTGATCTTCCACAATAGATTCAATTACATTGGCCTCGTCAATTTCATCTTCTTCTTCATTTGATTGTTTGCACATATTAAAAACATTAAGTTCCAATGTCATGTTCCCAAATGATAGCTTCATGACTCCATTCCTGCAATTAATCAAAGCATTAGAGTTAGCTAGAAATGGACGCCCTAAAATAACAGGAATTGAATTGCTTACTTCTACTGGTTGTGTGTCCAAGACGATAAAATCCACTGGGTAAATGAATTTATCAACTTGAACTATTACATCTTCTACTACTCCTCTTGGTACTTTAATTGATCTATCAGCAAGCAAAAGAGTCACAGAAGTCGGTTTTAACTCACCTAGATTGAGTTTTTGAAAAACCGAGTATGGAAGCAAATTCACACTAGCACCAAGATCAAGTAAATCTTGTTCAATTTTATGGTCTCCAATAACACATGAAATTGTAGGATAACCTGGATCCTTATATTTCACTGTATTATTATTTTGAAGAATAGCACTTACTTGCTCAGCTAGAAAGGCCTTCTTTTTCACATTCAGTTTTCTTTTCACAGTGCACAAGTCTTTCAAACATTTTGCATAAGAAGGTACCTGTTTGATCACATCAAGCAAGGGAATGTTGACCTTTACCTGTTTGAAAATTTCAAAGATTTCAGAATTGTGAGTTGGCTTCTTTTGTGTAGCTAATGCTTGAGGAAATGGAGGCACAGATGAGGATTTGGTTTCCTCTTCGCTATGTGTTGGTTTGGCAACCTCATCCTGCCCTTTAGAGATCGATTCTTCTTCTTTCTCACAAGGGTTAGGAATATGTTTTTCAACAACCTTACCATTGCGAAGGGTCATGACTGATTTGGCTTGGTCAAAATAATGGTTAGTTGAATTCCCTGCATTTGAGTTAGATTGATCTTTGGGGTTTTGTAATGTTTGAGAAGGAAATTTTCCCATTCTCTTGGATGCTAAATATAGATGCAAATTTTGCAAGAGTTTCTGACAAATTTGCTAATGTTTGAGCAGTTTGACTATTGAAAGTCTCTTGCTTTGTAATGAATGAATGCAATGTTTCTTCAAAGTCATTCCTAGGAGGAGGAGCATATGCATGATCATGAGAATTTTGAAAATTTTGTCGTGTTTGAAAAGGGACTTGTGAAGATTGTTCATGATTATCATTTTTCCAACTAAGATTTGGATGATTTCTCCAACCAGGATTGTAGGTTTGTGAGTATAGATTGTGATTTGGCCTTTTGAAAGTGTTCAAGGCATTGGCTTGCTCATGGAGACATTCCCTAAAAGCAGGCAAAGTTGGACAATCATCAGTAGAATGGTCATTGTCATCACAGATGTTACAGACATTTTCTTGAATACACTCTTTTTTATTTCTAAAGCCTCGACTTTTCTAGCTAGGGATGCATATTTGGCTTGAAAGTGATGCGTTCGAAACTAGCAAGTATACTAGTCGCACAAGTAATAAAGTGATAAGTAAGATATCGTTCCCACGAGGATTGATTCTAATTGAATTTGTTATTTCCAGCAACAATTAACTAATGGGGGGTTTTGTTGTTTGATTAACAAGATGAAAAACTGAATACGACGGTAATTAATGAATAACACAATGCAAACTTAATTGAAATGGGAATTAATCAATGATAGAAATCTGGTCAATGGATCATTCTCCACCACAAGATATGGATTTACGAATTAATTGTAGAATTATCATCCAATTACACCATTGAAATTATCAACCGTAGATAACAATAAGCTCTGTTATCCCAATCTTTCCTTACTTTGTTGTTAAATAAAACAGGCTCTTTATTCAATCTCTATCCATCAAACAACCTAGAACAAGCTCTCTAAATTTAATTCAATGGATGCATTAAGAAAAGAAAGACAGGTTGATCTAAGCAATAAACACACAAGCTCGGATTATTTAACTTAGGTTGTACTCTCCAATTGCAATCTCTGATCACAATTTTGCTACTAATGATTGGAAATTCATGACAATTACGGATCAAGATTTCTAATCTAGCAATAGACAACAACCAGATTATATTCAGTTGGCCACCCAAAATACAATCAGCAAGCAATCATAAGCATTAGATATGGGAAAATACAAGCAACTTCAATTAGAGAATTGGATAACAACTTCTTGCACAATCAACTCACAAAACCATATCAAGGGCTTTGAAATCACCCTCAACCAATTCAGATTCAGTTACACATGTTTAAGAACGTGGTAAATACAATACAACATGGAGACATTCCAGAAAATGTAAGGGAAGGGAAAAACTTAGCAAATTTGATGTAATTCTCTTTGGATTGTAGTTCTTCCTCTTTCCAAGCTTCCTTTCTCCTTCAAGAACTCCAGGAGATGAAAGAATTCCAGAGCTGTAGCCTCCTCCACGTTCTCCCCTCTTCAAGTTATGAAAATAAAACCCTAAAATGTGTTTAAATACTCTGCTACAGTAACCTGCTACAGTGTCCCGTATTATACATGCTACATTGATTTGTGGAATTACATTTCTATACTTCTCACACTGTTTTGATTACAACTTTTGGTACACTGAATGGATTTATAAACCGTAAATTTCTCCAGAAAATAGACTTCGAGAGCTTTCCAACGGTATATAATATGTCATCGGCTTCATTGTATATCAATACAATTAAATCCGAGAAGATGGTTGACTAGTAGAGGTGAAAATGAAGAGTTTTACTCCATTTTTGTGCAAGTTGCTCCAAAACTCCTACAAACATCAAAACCACACAAAAACATAAAAATACCAAGGAATATAGCAAAGAAACATGGACGAATTAATATGAAAATAATACATAAATAGACACTTATCAGAAGGTCATGGTCTTCCCTAAGGTTATAAATACCTCTATTGGATGTCGAGATTGAGGTCTTGCTTGGTACCTCATAGGTGCCAGCAGTGTCCCAATTTTGTGCCTTTTCTGCCGAGGAGTCTAGGAAGTCAAGTGCTTCCTCAAGGTCTTTTTCCTTAAATTCTCCATTACACATTAATTCTACTAGTTGCCTATCTAGAGGTGTTAACCCTTCATAGAAGTGTGCAACTATTCTCCAAGTTTCAAAACCATGGTGAGGACAGGTATTAAGTAGTTCCTTATACCTATCCCAACATTGGTAAAGGGTTTCTCTTGTTTTCGAGAGAAATCAAAAATTTGTCTTATAAGAGAATTTGTTCTATGGGTAGGAAAAAAATTTTTCAAAAATTGTTGCTTCATCTCATCCCATGAACTGATGGAATTCGACCTCAAATTTCGTAGCCATGTTCTAGCTTTATCTTTTAAAGAAAAAGGAAAAAGCTTTAATCTAATGGTGTTTATACTACAATTTGGGTCAGTGTAGGAGCTACATACCTCTTCAAATAGTTTTAAGTGCGAATATGGGTTCTCCATGTCAAGGCCATGAAAAGTGAGTAGAAGTCGAACAAAACTTGGTTTGAAATTGAAATGGATTGAATCTGGAGGAGAAACTACACAAGATGGTGCACTAGTCCTTACCGGATTCATGTAGTCTTTGAGGGTTCTTCGTTGGTTTTGATCATTTTTTTGCGAATGGTTGTCCCCTTCATCCGTGAATATTTCCACATGATTGTCAGCCATGTTTTCTAAGGAAGATGATGTTTTTCTAACAAGTCTACCACTAGATGTTCGTGATCAAATTTTCATGCAAGAAAGAGAGAAGAAAAGAGAGGAAAAGATGAACACACAAAAAAATAAAAAATTTAGATCTAAGATAAGAAAAGAGAACACTTACAATTTTGCACGCCAATTTTTACCTTCCCCGACAACGGCGCCAAAAACTTGACACATCCGAGAAAGGGATTGCTTCCCAAGTATAGTAGTGTCGAAGTAATAAACCCAGTGAGACCGGGGTCGATCCACGAGGAAGGGAATTTTAGCGCTACAAACTATAAAGAAAACAAATATGATATGGATGATTCAAAGGGATGGCAAGATAATATCAACAAGTATGAGTAAAGAACAAATTCTTAAAAAATAAATAAGAATAACACAAGAGAAATTCACACAATAATAATGAGAGCTAAGGTTAGGGGATCCGCCCTTGATTTTTCAAATAAGGATAAACAACCCGTTTTAGTTATATGAATTATATTTGCTTCGTTACCAATATTTATACCACTTCTTGTAAATAGGTTCAAGCATCCAATGTGCCAATCTCCATATGTCTACAACAAATCAAGGTTCCTAACTAGATTCATGTTGGTAAGGAAGAACCATAAAACATCTAGAAAGGATCCAAGCATTTGATGTGCCAAGGATTGTCGACAATGGGTCAAGACCTCCACTTTACGAGTGGTGTCAAGATTGATTAAGAAAATAAATATAAATCATATAAACAACATAAGATTATGATTATTAAGCACATATTAAGGGTTAGAGAATCCTTACTCTCATATCAAGGGTTTCACCCTTTCACCTTGGCAAGAGAGAAATTAGCAAGACATTATAAGGGAAAGAACACAAAATGCAAGAAAAAGGAAATTCATTAATAACATTAAAATACAAGAGAGAAACACAATACAAGATCCCAACAAAGGCCAAGATATTCCAGCCAAGGCCAAGATGCCCTAATGGGTCACAAGGCACCTCTATTTATAGATACATTGAGGGGCAAACTTTTCAAATTACAAAGGAATAATTGTCAAATATTAGATGCACCAACTTTGATAATTGGGATAATTAGGTAAACCGACTTTGACCACCGATTTTGACCTTGAATTACTATGAATTTTAATCACATGTCTGCATAAAAGTCGTAGATATTTCTCTCAGCTTTCTAGAACATCTTGATTTATACGATTTGGATACGTATTTTGAGAGATATGATCAAAATACTGAGGCATGGTCAGGCTGGGTAGACACTGCAGATGGGTTCACTTCAATCCCATTTTTGGTCTACTAAGAGCCCAAATTTGATGATGCTTCTGAAATACAATCTTGTAGATAATTTAATCAGCTTTCCAAAACATTAAGATTTGCACCATTATGATCTATAAATAGAGAGTTATGCCCATTTTACCAAACCTGTAACATAACCAAAATTAAGAGGAAGTTAATTCCAAAGATGCAAATACTACAAATATGCTTAAGTTGAGGAATTTAATGACACTATTAATGCAATATGATGAACTAAGCTCTTATTAAATATACATATTTAAGTGTTCATCAAGTATCTGCTAATTAATCCACAGATGGTGTATGTTGGACAATGAGAGGGCCTTAAACAACTCTATCTTGCACAAAATGGTCATCAATCTCGACACCCTTTATCTGTGCATGCATAATAGAATTAGCAGCCAATTGGGTTGTATTGACATTCTCACACAAAATAAGAGAATGATTGGATAAAGGAACAGATAGTTCATTGAGAACAGATTCAATCAAACTGATTTTAGCAGCAGCATTAACCAATCCTCTATATTTAGACTACGTGCTAGACCAAGATACAACCTTTTGTTTAGATGAGTTCCATGAAAATAGACTGGTCCCTAGAAAAACAACATAGCCACTAGTACTTTTTTGGTCATTCAGGTAACTATCCCAATCTATATCTGTATATCAACAGAGTGATAGATCACTAGAGGATTAAAGAAAAATGCCAAAATGAGTTGTACCTTTGAGATATCATAAGATTCTCTTTATAGCTTGCCAATGGATGTTTGTTGGATAATGCATAAATTGGCACACTTTGTTGGTAGCAAATGATATATATGGTCTAGTGAGTTTACTATACTGAAGAGCACCTACAATGCTTCTATAGGAAGGATCAAACAATAAATTACCATCATCTCATTTGCCTATAAAAGGAGCCCTTCTCCCATGCATTCAGAAAGAAGAAGAAGAGAAGAATCTATCAAGCATAAAACAAGAGAAATATCAAGTCTAGAGAGCTTTTATATTCTTTATCTACTCTTTGAAGAGAGTTGTACTTTTGTTGTAAAAATTTCTTTGTTCTTGTATTGTGGTGAGAGTGAGAACTCTTTCCTTGGTGAGGTTGTTCATCAAGAAGAACTCTTGGTGTGGTGTTATCAAGAGTTGAGGAAAGTTGCCTTGGTGAGATTGTTCATCAAGAAGAACTCTTGGTGTGGTGTTATCAAGAGTTGAAGAAAATTGCCTTGGTGAGGTTGTTCATCAAGACGAACTCTTGGTGTGGTACTATCAAGAGTTGAGGAAAGTTGCCTTGGTGAGGTTGTTCATCAAGAAGAACTCTTGGTGTGGTGTTATCAAGAGTTAAAGGAAGTAGCCTTGGTGAGGTTGTTCATCAAGAAGAACTCTTGGTGTGGTGTTATCAAGAGTTGGAAGAAAAAGTCTTGGTGAGGTTGCTCATCAAGCAAGTTGTAAAGATTTCTACAACTTAGTGGAAAGCTTAGCTCGTGGAGCTAGGGGCCCGTGGACGTAGGCAAGGTTTGCCGAACTACGTAAATTGAGTTTGCACTCTCTCTATCCCTATCTCTTTACGTTAACTTGCACTTGTGATTGTTCTTTATTTCTATTCTCTTGATTGCCTTCTATTTTCATCTTCTTCGCCTTTATTCTCAAAGAAAGAGTTAAATAATTTTGAACTTTCAAGAAAAGTTTTCTAAATCCGTATTGCTAAATAAAAACCCAATTCACCCCCCTCTTGGGTTGCCATACCTGGGTCAACAGGTGGCATCAGAGTAAGGTTGCTCATTTTTTTTAAATCTTAACCGATTTTGAGCTATGGCAACTTTTAATCCAACTTCACATGTTGAGGGGCTTTCTATCTCTAGACATCCATTTTTTAATGGAAGTGATTACTCCTATTGGAAAACTAGAATGGGTATTTTTTTGAAATCTTTTGATTATGATTTGTGGTCTATTGTTTTGGAAGGACCTTTTGTTCCTACCAAAATTGAAAATGGGGAATGCATGCTTAAAGAACCTAAAAAGTTTAGTGAAGATGATAAAAAGAAATTGAGTTTGAATGCTAAAGCTATGAATGTGTTATATTGTGCTCTAGATAGAAATGAGTTTAATAGAATATCTACTTGTTCTACGACACAAGAAATATGGCACACACTTGAAGTAACTCATGAAGGAACTAGTCAAGTTAAGGAATCCAAAATTAGTATGCTAGTTCATAGTTATGAGCTTTTTAAGATGAAATCGGATGAATCAATTTCTGAAATGTTTACTAGATTTACGGGTATTGTCAATAGTTTGAAATCTCTTGGTAAATCTTATTATAGTGTTGAAATTGTGAGAAAGATTCTTAGGTGTTTACCAAAATCTTAGGAGCCAAAGGTGACGGCAATTCAAGAAGCAAAGGATCTCACCAAATTGCCATTAGAAGAACTTACGGGTTCTCTCATGCCTCACAAAATCACCTTGAAGGAGAATGAAGAAGAAGATTGCAAAGTGGCAAACATGTGCTTCATGGCTTTAAGAGAAAATGAGATAAGTATTCTAAACTATGATCCTAAATTTTCATATGATGAACTACTTGAAGCATTTCAAAATTTAAATGTCCAAGTTGATAAACAAAATTCAAAAATCAATGCTTTCAAAAAGAAGTAAAAAATCATGTTATCTCAATTAGAAGAGTTGTTGGAAACAAATGAAGCTTTAGAAAATGAAAATGAAATTTTAAGGCAAACAGATTTTGAAAGTTTGGAAAATCAAATACATTTATTAAAAACTGAAAATGAGATTTTAAAACAAAAGGATTTCGATATATTAGAGAAAGAAAATGTTATTTTGAAAAAGGAAAATAATGATTTAAGAAATATTGTTGATAGTCTTACAAAAAGCACAAAAAATTTGAATTATATGTTGCAAAACCAAATGTGTGTTTTTGATAAAAGAGGGTTAGGATATAAAACTCATAAAAATCAAAAGTATTTTAAAAACTATTTTGTTCATGCATCTTCTATGAATAAACCTAATCATTCATGTAATTATTGTGGAAGAAAAGGACACAAAATGCATTCTTGTTACATTAAGAGAAATCCTAATTTGAAACAAATATAGATTCCAAAAAGTACCATAACTAACCCCTAAGGACCCAAGAACATTTGGGTATCAAAAAGTCTCTCTTTGAATATCGATTGTAGAAACAAAGAAGTGGCAAACACAAGTGGTACTTAGATAGTGGATGCTCAAGGCATATGACCGGAGATGCCTCCAAATTCTCAAGATTAATCATGAAGAAAGAAGGATATGTGACCTTCGGTGATGATGCCAAAGGAAGGGTAATCGGACATGGTGATATTGGTAACCCTTCTTCATCTATTATTAAAGATGTTTTGCTTGTTCATGGTTTGAAAGATGATTTGATTAGCATTAGTCAATTGTGTGATAAGGGGTATTTTGTTGCTTTGGAGCCTAATAGATGTGTGATTAAGGATGTTAATAACAATAAGACATTATTTGTTTGTAATAGATGTGGTAACATTTATACAATTGATATTGATGTTAATGATCATGTAGAAAATTGTTTCATTGTTAATCATGATGCTTGGTTATGGCATAGAAGGTTAGGTCATGCTAGCATGGACACAATTTCAAAAATTTCTAAAAATGATTTAGTTGATGGTCTTCCAAAAATAAAATTTGAAAAGGATAAGATTTGTGATGCTTGTCAATTTGGAAAACAAGTGAGAACTTCTTTTAAACAAAAGAAATTTATTTCAACAAATAAACATCTACAATTACTTCATTTGGATTTATTTGGACCATCAAGAACTCAAAGCCTTGGTGGAAAGTATTATGTTTTTGTTATTGTGGATGATTATTCAAGATTCACTTGGGTATTATTCTTGAAAACTAAAAATGAGGCCACACAAGCTTTTTCAAAATTTACAAAAAGAATCCAAAATCAAAAAGGGTATTCTATTGTGTCCATTAGGAGTGATCATGGTGGTGAAGTAGGCAATGTTGCATTTGAAAATCTTTGTGATGAAAATGGTTTTGAACATAATTTTTCTGCATCTAGAACTCCACAACAAAATGGTGTTGTTGAGAGAAAAAATAGGACTATCCAAGAAATGGCTAAGACCATGTTACTTGAAAATAATTTGCCAAAATATTTTTGGGCCGAAGCCGTTAATACCGCATTCTTTATAATCAATAGAGTCCATATTAGAGCTTTAATAAAGAAAACTCCTTATGAACTTTGGAAAGGAAGAAAACGCAATATTGGATTTTTTAAAGTTTTTGGATGTAAATGTTTTATTTTAAACACCAAAGATATCCTTGAAAAATTTGATGCAAAAGCCGATATTGGAATTTTTTGTTGGCTACTCCAACCATTGTAAGGCATACAGAGTTTTTAACAAAAAGACTCTTGCTATTGAAGAATCTATGCATGTTGAATTTGATGAAACTAATGTGATTACTTCAAAGAATTTAGATGATGATATTGTTGAGGTAGAAAGACAAATCAAGGAATCAAGGCTTGATGAAAAGAGCCAAGATGATTTACAACTTCAACAACAAAAGTTTGAGGAAATAATGACTCTTCCTAAGAATTACCAAAGGAATGGAGGTATACAAAAGCTCACCGTAAAGATCTCATTATTGGTGAACCATCATAAGGTATGAGAGCTAGATTTTCTTTTAGGAACTTTTGTAATCATTTTGCATTTGTCTCTCAATTTAAACCAAAATCTTTTAAATAAGCCAAAAATAACGAAAGTTGGATTTTGGTTATGCAAGAAGAAAACCAATTTGAGAGAAATCAAGTTTGGGAATTAGTCCGTAGACCCAAATATAACTAAACCCCTTAGTCAAGATAAATTTTGCACTATTAGAAGAGTATTATGCATGTTTGATATGTCTTAATTTTTCTTTTATATGATAATCTTTGAATGGTAACATATGTTAAGGGGGAGAATATATTAAGGGGGAGTAGTTAATTTGATTACATCTTTTTGATGATAACAAAAGGGGGAGAAATGGTTGAATTGCTTACTTATATTCATAACAAGTGCCATCTTTTTGCTTATTCTTGATTTTATTTTCATTCTTGATTTTAGGTATTATTTTAAAGCAATCAATGGTTTGTCATCATCAAAAAAGGGGAGATTGTTCGCCCTAAGGCTACATGATAATTTTGATGATAACAACACACATTGATTCATTAAGATTTACTAATGTGTTTATTTATGTGCAAGAATAAGATTATTGAAATAATTGTAAAATCAAAAAGAGTCTTATTAAAATGAAGTGTTGAAGTTAAGGAGAAGACTATATGTTAAAAGCACCAAAGTTTAAGAACAAGGATTGACTCAAGGAATATGATACATGAGCAATATTCAATCAATTAGTCATATATATCTCTATAGATGTCCAAATGATGTGATTCTTGAGCCTTTAGAAATATTACAAAATTTATAACATTTCATATGTTTTAAAGAAATTCAAATTTCAAGTGCAAGGTTATCCAAATCATCATGTAAATTGAAAGACAAATGGAAGCAGCTGACATGAGCACCGAATACTCTTTTGGACATATCTTGAGCTAGAAATATTGAAATGACTTGATTCTTATGGCATTGGAAAGAGAACTTAATGAGGCACATTTCATATGTTTTGAAGAAATTAAATTTCAAATGGAAGGCTGACATAATTGACATGCAATTTGGTGGACTGACACAGAGAATAAAAATCAACTCATATGAGCACCGAATGATGTTTTATCTATATATTAAGATAGAAATATTAAAATGACTTGATTCTTATGGAATTGGAAATATGATTCAATGGAGATCATTTCATGTTCTTTGAAAAAATTCAAATTTCAAATGGAAGGCCGACATAATACGCATGCAAGTCGGTGGACTGACACAAGGAAGAAAAATCAAGTCACATGAGCACTAAATGGTGTTTTGGCCATATCTTAAGCTACAATTATCAAAATGACTTGGTTCTTGATGCGTTAGAAATTTTATTCAATTGTGCATATCTTTTATGTTTTGTAGATTTTCAAATTTCAAACAGAAGATTGACAAACATGGCAAAAAAATTACAGTTTTTATGGTAGGCAGAAAAGTTGGAGTTGGTGTCTTCACTTAATTAAGTTCATCTCATTTGCCTATAAAAGGAGCCCTTCTCCCATGCATTTAGAACGAAGAAGAAGAGAAGAATCTATCAAGCATAAAACAAGAGAAATATCAAGTCTAGAGAGCTTTTATATTCTTTATCTACTCTTTGAAGAGAGTTGTACTTTTGTTGTAAAAATTTTCTTTGTTCTTGTATTGTGGTGAGAGTGAGATCTTCTTGTAAAGGCTAAAAGTTATCCTTGAGTGAACTCTTGGTGTGATATTATCAAGAGTTGAAGAAAGTTACCTTGGTGAGGTTGTTCATCAAAAAGAACTCTTGGTGTGGTGTTATCAAGGGTTGAAGAAAGTTGCCTTGGTGAGGTTGTTCATCAAGAAGAACTCTTGGTGTGGTGTTATCAAGAGTTGAAGGAAGTTGCCTTGGTGAGGTTGTTCATCAAGAAGAACTCTTGGTGTGGTGTTATCAAGGGTTGAAGAAAGTTGCCTTGGTGAGGTTGTTCATCAAGAAGAACTCTTGGTGTGGTGTTATCAAGAGTTGGAAGAAAAAGTCTTGGTGAGGTTGTTCATCAAGCAAGTTGTAAAGATTTCTACAACTTAATGGAAAGCTTAGCTCGTGGAGCTAGGAGCCCGTGGACGTAGGCAAGGTTTGCCGAACCACGTAAATTGAGTTTGCACTCTCTCTATCCCTATCTCTTTACATTAACTTGCACTTGTGATTGTTCTTTATTTTTATTCTCTTGATTGCATTCTATATTCATCTTCTTCACCTTTATTCTCAAAGAAAGAATTAAATAATTTTGAACTTTCAAGAAAAGTTTTCTAAATCTGTATTGATAAATAAAAACCCAATTCACCCCCCTCTTAGGTTGCCATACCTTGGTCAACAAAAAATGACAGTGTAACAATATGAGGCATGATTTACTGCCTTATCCCATTTTGCACCTGTCTAGTAGCAGATGAGGCTAGCAAGGCTCAAAGATTTTGAAAGGGACTAAGAGATGACATTAGACCCTCAGTTGCAGTATGTAGATTGATGACATATGCTAATATGGTGGAGACTACCTTAGTCGCAGAACAGGAGATATCCCAGAGTCACAGGGTGGGGGGTATGCCAATACCTTCTAGAGGAGTGAGATTGCATGATCGTTTAGCTAGGAGACAGAGAACTCATTCCAATAGGACTTCCTTTAATTATCAGTCTCAGCAACTGTAATCTCAAAGCTCCATGTCAAGTGGGTCTTCACAGAGTCAAAAAGTTTGTTATGAGTGTGGGAAACCAGGTCATTTGCGACGTCAGTGTCCCAGATGTTATAGATTCGGACAATACGGTCACATTCAATGGGATTGTCCAGCAGGGATGAGAGGTCCTCAGAGTGTCACTAGTCAGACCCAATTGACTCCTTGACAAGGGTCAGAGTCACAGTCTAGACCACCGTTTCAAGGATGTAGTACTTGTGCACATTAGACATCTCAAAGGTCTTAGACAGATTCTTCTCAATCCCTTAGGCCTCAAAGATCATCTCAAAGCAATAGACATCAGGGATAGATGACTTAGGGATGAGTTTTTGCTCTGACTCAGCCGACAAAGCTTGCAGACAACGTGGTTGTGGGAGGTACATTATTGGTTTTTAACGCATGGGCCCGTGTTTTATTTGATTTTGGAGCTACTTATTCTTTTATATCTACCTATTTTGCATCTACATTAGGATTAGAGTCTGTTTTGTTAGACTCTGTATAACATGTGGAGTCACCTATGGGTAGTACTCTAGATGTTGGGAGGATATGTCGTTCTTGTATACTAGAGATCAATGGGTACAGGTTGTCATTTGATTTGATACTTATGGATTTCACTGAGTATGATGTGATCCTAGGAATGGATTGGTTGTCAGCTTATCAAGTTGTATTAGACTGTCACAAAATGAAAGGGATAATTCACATGCCGAAGGGGATCGTTTTCAGTTTTTATGGGGACAAATATGCATTATTGCATTACCCTTTGCTTGGGTCACAAAACAAGAAAAGGGTTAGGAACATGATAGCAAGTATACTAGTAGAAAAGACTAATAAAGGGGTTTTTGAACTTCCTCGTGTGGTAAGTGATTTTCCTGATGTTTTTCCTCAAGAATTGCCCGGTTACCTCCAACTAGAGAAGTGGAGTTTGCTATCGAGGTGTATCCAGGTGTGGCACCCATATCAGTTGCACCTTACCGAATGGCTCCAGCAAAGTTGAGGGAGCTAAAGCTGCAAATAGAAGAATTGTTAGAGAAAGGATTCATCGGACCCAATACTTCTCCCTGGGGTGCACCAGCATTGTTTGTGAAGAAGAAGGATGGTTGATTACGTTTATGTATAGATTACAGGCAATTAAATCAGGTTACAATGAAAAACAAATATCCTTTGCCTAGGTTTGATGATTTGTTTGACCAGTTAAGAGGATCTTGTTATTTTTCCAAAATAGATCTTCGTTCGGATTATCATCAGTTGGGAATAAAGGAAGGAGACATACCCAAGACTGCTTTTCATACCCGTTATGGGCATTATGAGTTTTTGGTCATGCTATTTGGACTAACTAATGCTCCTACCGCCTCTATGGATTTGATGAACTGTATTTTGAAACCTCATTTAGACCAATTTGTGATTGTGTTTGTGGATGATATTTTTATTTATTCTTCATCTGAAGTTGAACATGAGCAACATCTACGTATAGCACTTCAAACACTGAGAGAGCATCATCTTTATGCCAAGCTGAGTAAATGTGAATTTTGGCGATCAGAAGTAAAATTTTTAGGCCATGTGGTGTCAAGACAAGGAATCTCAGTGGATTCATCGAAAGTAGAAGCAGTTATGAAATGCGAACGACCAAAGACTGTGTTTAAAGTATGTAGCTTCTTGGGTCTAGTAGGTTACTATCGGCGTTTTGTTGAGAACTTTTCCCGATTGGTTGCACCAGTGACTAGGTTAACAAGTAAAGGAGTCCGATTCGAATGGAATGATGCATGTGAGCAAGAATTCCAAGAATTGAAGAAAAGATTAACTTTAACAGCTATTCTTGTGATTCCATAACGTGGAGTTGATTATGTAGTATTCACTGATGCCTCCTTGGATGGATTAGGGTGTGTGTTAATGCAACAAGGTCGGGTAGTAGCCTATGGTTCTCGTCCGTTGAAACCTCACAAGCAGAATCATCCCACCCATGACCTAGAATGGCTACAGTAGTATATGCTTTGAAAATTTGGCGACATTATCTATATGATGAAAGGTTTGAAGTCTTTTGTGATCATAAAAGTTTGAAATATATTTTCACCCAAAAAGAGTTGAATTTGAGACAACGAAAATGGATGGAGTATTGGGAAGACTATGGTTTCTCTATCCAATATCATCCAGGCAAGGCAAATGTGGTGGCTAATGAATTAAGTAGAAAGTCGAGGGCTATGGTTAGTGCAATGATAGGAGAGTAGAGCATGTTGCGGTCTATTTATGATTATGATATCTTGGTTGAAGATCGCAGAGATCAAATTCCCCTTTTTACACTTGTTGTCCAATTGTCTCTTGTGCATAGAGTGATTGAGTTGCAACATCAAGATTTAGAGACTATAGCCTTGTATGAGCAAGTGTTACACAGTGATGGAAGTGTAGATTGGACAATTGGTTCGGATGGGAGTTTATGATTCAAGGGCAGGATCCTTATTCCATCAAGTAAAGAGTGTAAAGATGATATCCTTAAGGAATTTCATCATTCCAAATTTGTTGTTTATCTTGGTGGTACCAAGATGTATCATGACTCACGTCGACAGTTTTGGTGGAAAAGAATGAAGAGGGACATTGAATATATGTCCAGATGCCTTACCTGTCAACAAGTGAAGGCCGAGCATCAAAGGCCTGCAGGATTACTCCAACCACTACCTGTAGTAGAGTGAAAATGGGATTACATCACCATAGATTTTGTTACTGGATTACCACGTTTTGTAAAAGGGAAGGATGCAATATGAGTGATTGTAGATAGGATAACGAAAATATCTCACTTTATTCCTATACATACAACCGATTCAGTGGATGTTTTGAGTCAGCTATACATTAATGAAATTATGAGATTGCATGGAGTTCCAATTTTAGTTTTGTCAGATAGAGATCCCAGGTTTACAGCTCAATTTTGGCAAAGCCTTCAAAGAGCTATGGGTACTCAATCGTTATTTAGTATAGCTTTCCATCCTCAAACTGATGGTCAATCAGAGCACACTATTCAAATTTTGGAAGATATGTTGAGGGCTTGTGTGATGGATTTTCAAGGTAATTGGGAGGATCATCTACCGCTGGTGGAATTTGCATACAACAACAGCTATTAGTCAAGTATTAGAATGGGACCTTTTGAGGCACTCTATGGTAGACCGTGTAGGTCCCCTTTATGTTGCGTAGAAGTGGGAAAAGATACCTTATTAGGACCGAAGCTTGTACGAGAGACAACTAAAAAGGTGAAATTGATACGTCAATGTTTACTTACAGCTCATAGTTGACAGAAAAGCTATGCAGACAAAAGGAGACGACTGTTAGAATTCAAAGTGGGTGACCATGTGTTTTTAAAGGTGTCTCCGCGTAAAAGCTTGATGCGTTTTGGACAGAAAGGTAAACTTGCTCCATGCTACATTGGGCCATTTGAGATTTTAAGACGGGTTGGCAAAGTAGCTTATCAACTAGCATTGCCACCACGATTATCTGGAATTCATAACACATTTCATGTATCGATGCTAAGGAAGTATGAGCCTCACCCAACACATGTACTAGATTGGAGTGAGTTGGATATTCAACAAGATGTTTCGTATGAAGAGGTTTCTATTCAAATCTTGGACACAAGAGTGCAAGTCCAACATGGCAAGACCATCCCATTACTCAAGGTCTTGTGGAAGCATCATGGCGTTGAAGAGGCTACATGGGAGTTAGAGTCAGAGATTCGAACAAGGTATCCTGAGCTTTTGAATGCAACAGGTAATTTCTGGCTCATATTTTCAAATTTCGAGGATAAAATTTTTTTTAGGAGGGTAGGTTGTAGAGTTTCAAAAGAAAACTAATATGTATGCATTTATATATTACAAAATTTAGAAACCATGTCTAAAGGATTAAGTGGGTTGGAAAGTTAGTGGACTTAGGCCCATTAATTAAGGCCTCATATATATATATTGATAGGTTTCTATTTATGTATTACTTTTATACAAATTCGTCCATGTTTCTTTGCTATATTCCATGGTATTTTTATGTTTTTGTGTGTTTTGATGTTTGTAGGAGTTTTGGAGCAACTTGCACAAAAATGGAGTAAAACCCTTCATTTTCACCTCTGCTAGTCAGTGATCTTCTCGGATTTAATTGTATTGATATACAATGAACCCGACGGCATATTATATACCCTGGAAAAGCTCTCGAAGTCTACTTTTTGGAGAAATTTACGGTTTATGAATCCATTCAGTGTACCGAAAGTTTTAATAAAAACAGTGTGAGAAGTGTAGAAATGTAATTCCACACATCACTGTAGCATGTATAATACGGGACACTGTAGCACGTTACTGTAGCAGAGTATTTTAACACATTTTAGGGTTTTATTTTCATAACTTGAAGAGGGGAGAACGTGGTGGAGGCTGCAGCTCTGGAATTCTTTCATCTCCTGGAGTTCTTGAAGGAGAAAGGAAGCTTGGAAAGAGGAAGAACTACAATCCAAAGAGAATTACATCAAATTCGCTAAGTTTTTCCCTTCACTTTCATTTTCTGGAATGTCTCCATGTTGTATTGTATTTACCACGTTCTTAAACATGTGTAACTGAATCTGAATTGGTTGAGGGTGATTTCAAAGCCCTTGATATGGTTTTTGTGAATTGACTGTGCAAGGAATTGTTATCCAATTCTCTAATTGAAGTTGCTTGTATTTTCCCATGTTTAATGCTTATGAGTGCTTGCTGGATTGTATTTGGGTGGCCAACTGAATATAATTTGGATATTGTCTATTGCTAGACTAGAAATCTTGATCCGTAATTGTCTTGAATTTCTAATCCTTAGTAGCAAAATTGTGATAAGATATTGCAATTGGAGAATACAACCTAAGTTAAATAATCCGAGCTTGTGTGTTTATTGCTTAGATCAACCTATCTTTCTTATCGTAATGCATCCATTGAATTAAATTTAGAGAGCTTGTTCTAGGTTGTTTAAGGGATAGAGATTAAATAAAGAGCCTGTTTTATTTAACAACAAAGTAAGGAAAGATTGGGATAACAGAGCTTGTTGTTATCTACGGTTGATAATTTCAATGGTGTAATTGGATGACAATTCTGTGATTAATTCGCAAATCCATATGTTGTGGTGGAGAATGATCCCTCAACCAGATTTCTGTCATTGATTAATTCCCATTTCAATTAAGTTTGCATTGTGTTATTCATTAATTACCGTCGTATTCAGTTTTTCATCCAGTTAATCAACCAACAAAACCCCCCATTTAGTTAATTATTGCTGGAAATAACAAATTCAATTAGAATCAATCCTCGTGGGAAAGATATCTTACTCATCACTTTATTACTTGTGCGACTAGTATACTTGCTAGTTTCGAACGCATCAAGTTTTCGGCGCCGGTGCCGGGGATTGATTTTTTAATCGATTTGTTATTTTGTTTTCATTGTTGATTCATATTTTCTTTGTTTTTCTTTTCTGATTGTTTGTGTTTAGACAACATGGCAGTAAACTTCTATCAATTCAGTAGCGGATTGGAGCCACAAGTACCATGGAGAGTAAATGAGGTAAGCACTCCGAACATTGAACAACAACTTTCTGAGCTAACCTCTCTTGTGGAAAACATGGCTGTAGGAGATATACAAAAATCTTATGAATGTGGGATATATTATACGATGGAGCATCCAATCGACATGTATCCAACTTTACAAGAAGAATATATGGAACAAGCCAATGCCATGGGTGGATTTCCAGGACAAACGAGGCAATGGTATGATCCTTTCTATAGCACTTACAATGCTGGATGGGAAGATCAACATAATTTCAGTTACTGGAATCATCAACCAATCACCCCAAATGCGATACCAAATCGGCCACAAGGTTTTAATCAACTTAGAGTGCAGCAACCATTTCAAATGCAACCACCACCAATGCCATAACCAACACCACAACCAGCTTCAGAAAACTCAGGTATGTCTCTCCAAGATATTGTTAATGTACTTGCCACTAACACAATGCAATTCCAGCAGGAAACTGGGGCAAGTATTCAAAAGCTGGCAAATCAAATGGGACAATTGGCTACTAGCATGAGCAAATTCGAGGGCCGAGACACAGAAAAATTATCTTCTCAAATGGTGATCAATCCAAGCGAGACTGCTAGTGCGATAACGTCGCGAAGCGGAGAGCAATTAGATGTCTTGCCAAGAAAATCACAAACTGATGAAGGAGATTACACTACATCCACCATGAACAAAACATTGACTTCTTAGGTAAATCCTATAACTCCCATTCCTTCTTATGTTGCTCCTCCACCTTTTCCTAGCAGATTGACAAAATTGAAGAAGGAGGAACAAGAACAAGAAATCCTGGAAACTTCTCGTAAAATCGAGATAAATATACCACTTTTGGATGCTACCGAGCAAGTACCTTGTTATACAAAATGTCTCAAAGAGTTATGCACTAGCAAGAGAAAGTTAAAAGGGAATGAGAAAGTAAGTGTGGGAGAAAATGTTTCAGCTGTACTACAAAGAAAAATTCCTCTGAAATGCAATAATCCAGGTACGATCAACATTCCATGCACCATTGGTAAAACCAAGTTTGAAAGAGCTATGTTAGATTTAGAAGCATCTATTAATGTCATGCCATATTCTATTTATGCTTTTTTAAATCTTGGACCTTTTGCGAAAACTGGTATTACCATTCAACTTGCTGATCATTTTAATGCATATCCCAAAAGAGTTGTGGAAGATGTGCTTGTGCAGGTGGATCAATTGGTTTTTCCAGCAGACTTCTGTGTCCTTAAAATAGAGGATGAGACATCTCCTAATTCAACTTCGATTCTTTTAGGGAGACCATCCTTGAAAAATGCTAGAACCAAGATTGATGTTTATGATGGCACTTTCACCATGGAGTTTGATGGCAAAGTGATTCGTTTCAATATTTTCGAGTCAATGAGGTACCCTAGTGACTTGCATTCTGTTTTTGCAGTTGACATTATTGATTCTTTGCCACAACAATGTTTTGAGTTAACTCGCAATGATGGATTGGAAATGGCTATTAATGATCTCATAGGGACAAAAAATTCCAAAGAACCAAGAAGGTTGATACAAATGTCCAAAGAAATGGAGGAAGCTATGGCATGCTTAGATGAGACTCTAGCTATAATCACAAACAGGTATGAAGTTTCGTACATTGAATTGCCTTTATCTAATGAGAAACTTCTTCCTTCTGTGATGAAAGACAATACCTTGGAGCTTAAGCTACTTCCAGATTATTTGAGGCATGTGTTTTTGGGTGACAAAGATCCTTTTCTAGTTACAATAGAAATGGGCCTTACACCACTACAAGAAGAGAAATGCGTCCGAGTGCTTAGAGTTCACAAAACAGCTATTAAGTGGACGATTGCTAACATCCAAGGCCCAGCCATATGCTTGCACCATTTCTTGTTCGAAGAAGGATCCAAGCCCACTAGAGAAGCACAGTGGAGATTGGATCCTCCCATGATGGAACCAACGTCGGGCTGAGAACGTTAAACCAAGCGCTTATTGGGAGGCAACCCAATGTTTTTGAAAAATAAATAAAAAAATAAAAGAAAAAATAAAATAAGGTAATAATGATCGATTTTTGTGTCTCGAGGAGATTCCTTCCATAGGCCATCAAATTGATAAGGTTTTATCTCTCTTTGCCATCTGTCTTATTTGTTTTTATATTTTTTACTTGTTTTTTACTTTTGTTTGCTATTGTGTTGTTATCTCTTTTATGTGTCTTTAGTTGGTTTCTGCCTCTTTTCTTTTCCTTTCTTTGTTTAATTTGATTTACCTGTGCTTGAGCTCATTTGTGCAGCAGCTTGTGGAAACATCCAAACGGAAGTTGAAGTCATTCGCCAAAGGTTTGAAACGTGCATATCTGGAGAAAAACAAACCCGATCGCATTATCGGTAATATCTCTTCTTTTCTCCTCTTCAATGGATGCCGATATCTTTCTATCGAACCTTCGTAAATATTTCCCTTCACTTCCTCAAAATGCTGTGTTTAAAATTTATAAAGTACGGATGACTAGACTTTGGGCGTTGATGCTCCTAAATGTGCCTGTGATATCCGATGGCTTATCGAAGCCAAGGTGAGATTGTCCGGTGAGCCTGACATTAATCTCACAAAATACATGCCTGGTCTAGGAAAGAGCTACTACGCCAAGAGGCGAAGAGCGAAAAGGTTACAAGTATGTTATAAATGTGCTAGATGGAATTGTAACCAGACTTGTCGTTCATTAGGTTTTGCGTCCAGGAATAGAGAAGATAAACTTTCATTTATTAAGAATGGTTTGAGTAATGAGTCGCTGGATAATGTTTTGTTAACTCTCGAGTCACATTCTTGTGGACTTGTTCAGCGTGAATTGCTTAATCTATGGACACAATTTCGTGATGAATTGCAGTGTTATAGTCTAGGGAATCTGACTAAAAATGACCCTGTTTGCCAGTTTATAAGAAAACTGGATGGGAAGCAAATCCCCGACTCATAGAAGGCGTTTCAGCCGTTACTGGACGTAAAACCAGAGAAGATGTGAGCCACAATCACAACTACTTGTATATTTGAATGTGTGTTGTTGTTGTCGAATTTTATTTCTTTCTTGTTTCGTTTGATCTGATTATCAATGTTGTTTTTTGTGTGTTGTTGTTTGTTGATTTTGTTTGTTTTAATTTCAAGTTTTCTTTTTGACAAACCAGATGACTACCACCCATGATATAAGCACACGTGGAAGAACAAGTGTGGCGGTTTTGTCAAACCCCACCGAAAGTATATCTCTACTTTTTCATGCTTCACCGTGGAAGACAGTGTGGTCCGATTTGTCAAATGAAAGTATCTCTACTTTTCATGCTTACGTGGGGAGACAAGTGTGGAGGTTTTGTCAACCTCCGCCGAAAGTATATCTTACATTTTCATGCTTCACGTGGGAGACAAGTGTGTAGGTTTTGTCAAACCCCGCCGAAAGCATATCTCATTTTTTCAAATCTTGGGGCGATAAATCTGCATCGAGCAACCCCCACCGAAATTATGTCCCCATGTGTCAAATTTGAGAGTTTTACGTGTGTATATATCCATTCTCAATATTTTCAAATGTCATTATTATAACCTGTCTTACACTTGAAAAGCATATTACCTAACGTGCATCATTGTCTTACACAAGTTAGAGCACTTGTAGAAATGGAGAAAACACCAATTCGGCGATTCCAAAATATATGCGTATTTTGTGGATCGCAATTTGGTAAAGATGGAGAGTTTACAACAGCAGCTCTTGATCTTGGTAGGACATTAGCTGCGAGGGGTATTCATTGATTTATGGAGGGGTAGTCTTGGGTTAATGGGGTGTGTGTCGACAGCTGCATCCTTGGGAGGAAGTAAAGTTCTCGGCATTATCCCTAAACCATTAGCTGTGCGAGATATCGTAGGCAACACAATCGGGGAAGAGTTACAAGTCTCTAGCATGCATGAGCGTATTGCACATATGGTTGTTAAGTCCGATGCATTTATAGCTTTACCCGGTGGTTATGGCACATTAGAGGAGATATTTCAAATCACCTCTTGGGCACAGCTAAACATCCATAAAAAAACCCATTGGTTTGTTAAATGTCAATAACTTTTTTGATGGTTTGTTGTCTTTTCTTGATCAAGCTGTAGAAAAAAATTTTATCTCACCATCAGCGAGGCAAATCCTTGTTACAGCTTCAACAGCAGGGGAGTTAATTGACAAACTACAAGAATTCGTCTATTCGCCTGAATCCAACAACAGCTCGGATTGATTGGTTTGGAGAAGGCAATAAGAGGCGTAAACTGGATTTAACACTCCATCTGTAATCTCTATTTGCTGGTTTGCTTCGTTTTTGTTTGCTTTCTTTTTATTGTGTTTATTTGAAGTTTTTCATGTTATTTATTTTGAGATTTTTCAGGTTGTTTCTTTCCTCCCAGGTAATATTTTCTAATCTTGGTTTTTAGAGTGGTGGCTTAAAAAGTTTAAGTCCTCTTGAAACGCATTATGGATCTCTTTAATCTATAATGGCTGACTAAGGAGGCTAACTTCTAAACTTTTTAGACCCATTCTAACTGACTTGTTTTTGTTTGCTGGCTTGTTGGACTTTGTTATTTTATGAGTAAGTTTAGTTTTATGTAATTTAGAGTTGTTATGTGTTTTTTGTCTTTATCAGTTTCGATTAAAAAAAAAAATTGTGGAAAAAAGTTGAGAATGGCAGAATATGGGGTTTTCTTTAACCCTTGAAACGCATTCTCTCGACATAAATCTGTAGTTTGTTTATTTATGTTGTTTGAAGTGTCTTGTATCTTGTTTTGTTCTTTCATAATAAAGGTATATAGGCTGGAAACCTTAAGTCTGCGGGCTACTGGTCCTAAGGATTGTTGAAATATACAATCTTGACTCAGGTGTAACAACGCCATGTACCTCTTTTCTTGCATTTTGTGTGTCGATGATAAGATAATGATTGAATTAAGAATAACTCTTGGAAAATGATAAATGATGCATGGATCTTTGTGCTTGAAATGTTAATTAGTTTTTGCTTTACCTTTGATCCTTGCACAAAATTGAGCATCGAGCCATTATCACTGAGTTATTTGTTTACTTAGAGAAAGTTTATGCAATTTAAGTGTTTCTCCAGATTTCAATGAATTCTAGAACTTGTTTGATGGTCACTCGAGGCGAAATCCTGGACTATGCAACATTAGGGAAATGATTTAGGCCATCTTTGGATCGTTTGAGCCTTAAGAGCCAACCTTGATAAAATTGATCCCTAGTTACCCCTTTGAGCCTCTGTAAACCTTTTTCTTTGTTAACTCACTAAAAGATTTCTTAATCTCAATTGAATTTGTTCCAAACAGTTTATCCCTTACCTATGAGCATGTAAATCATTCGCAATTACATTTTGAGCTATGTTCTGGTTTTGGGAAGTTAGAGGAGGTTGGATTGTGCCATGAGCAATGCAATTGAGTTTTATTATGTTTGTAAAAAAAAAAAAAGAGAAAAAAATCTGTACTTATCTTCCACGTACTTAAACATTGAGGACAATGTATTGTTTAAGTGTGGGGGAGTGGAATTGCAGTTAAAAAAAAAGAAAAAAAAAAGAAAAGAAAAAGAGTTCTATACCCTTGGGTGTTCTTAAAAAGAATGAAACAACAAAGTGTGGGGGTGTAGTTTCTTTTGTTTTCTACAAAAAAAAAGAAGAAGAAGAGAAGAGAAAAAAAAGAAGATTGAGTGTTCTAAATAAGTTTGGGGGAGTAACTGGTGAATTAAAATAAAGTTGTGTTATAGGGGTGAGCTCTACATAATCTTCAATGATTTATGTGTTTGTGGGTGATTTGAGCCAAATTATTATCCTTTATCATACCTTCACCCAAGCCAAACGTTACAAGCTTAATAAAGTCCTACTTGATCCTTTGGTGTTGTACATGTCTACATTAGTGGAGAGTAACTTGAAAAGCAGGCCTATGGAGTTCATTTATACACACATCTTCACTATTAAATATGATTCATTTTTAAGCATAAATTCATCCGGGTTACAAGTGATTAGGTGAGAATGGCTCTACACACACACACTTGAGGAATTGAAGTGAAGCGAAACAAATATTTGAGATAAAATTGTTGATCAAGTGCATTATT
Organism: Boswellia sacra; assembly: GCA_013180625.2. Lineage (NCBI taxonomy): Eukaryota > Viridiplantae > Streptophyta > Magnoliopsida > Sapindales > Burseraceae > Boswellia > Boswellia sacra. The sequence goes on from SNVD02005841.1 coordinate 124,245, forward strand.
TTGAAGTTTTCCTTGGGTTATAATTAAGTACAATCTTTGAGGCCTATTTGCAAGTTGAAGCATTTGTGTGTTTTAATTTTTCTTTGATTCTGTTTCGGTTTAGTTTTGTTTCGTATCATTTTAGTTGCTCGAGGACTAGCAAAGTCTAAGTGTGGGGGAATTTGATAGGTGTCTATTTATGTATTACTTTTATATCAATTCGTCCATGTTTCTTTGCTATATTCCTGGTATTTTTATGTTTTTGTGTGTTTTGATGTTTGTAGGAGTTTTGGAGCAACTTGCACAAAAATGGAGTAAAACCCTTCATTTTCACCTCTGCTAGTCAACCATCTTCTCGGATTTAATTGTATTGATATACAATGAACCCGATGACATATCATATACCGTTGAAAAGCTCTCGAAGTCTACTTTTTGAGAAATTTACGGTTTATGAATCCATTCAGTGTACCGAAAGTTGTAATCAAAACAGTGTAAGAAGTGTAGAAATGTAATTCCACACATCACTGTAGCATGTACAATACGTCACTGTAGCACGTTACTGTAGCAGAGTATTTAAACACATTTTAGGGTTTTATTTCATAACTTGAAGAGGGGAGAACGTGGTGGAGGCTGCAGCTCTGGAATTCTTTCATCTCTTGGAGTTCTTGAAGGAGAAAGGAAGCTTGGAAAGAGGAAGAACTACAATCCAAAGAGAATTACATCAAATTTGCTAAGTTTTTCCCTTCCCTTTCATTTTCTGGAATGTCTCCATGTTGTATTGTATTTACCACGTTCTTAAACATGTGTAACTGAATCTGAATTGGTTGAGGGTGATTTCAAAGCCCCTGATATGGTTTTTGTAAGTTGATTGTGCAAGAAGTTGTTATCCAATTCTCTAATTGAATTTGCTTGTATTTTCCTATATCTAATGCTTATGATTGCTTGCTGGATTGTATTTCGAATGGCCAACTGAATATAATCTGGTTGTTGTCTATTGCTAGACTAGAAATCTTGATCCGTAATTGTCTTGAATTTCTAATCCTTAGTAGCAAAATTGTGATCAGAGATTGCAATTGGAGAATACAACCTAAGTTAAATAATCCGAGCTTGTGTGTTTATTGCTTAGATCAACCTATCTTTCTTATCGTAATGCATCCATTGAATTAAATTTAGAGAGCTTGTTCTAGGTTGTTTAATGGATAGAGATTAAATAAAGAGCCTGTTTTATTTAACAACAAAGTAAGGAAAATTGGGATAACAGAGCTTGTTGTTATCTACGGTTGATAATTTCAATGGTGTAATTGGATGACAATTCTGTGATTAATTTGCAAATCCATATCTTGTGGTAGAGAATAATCCCTTAACCAGATTTCTTTCATTGTGTATTTCTCAATTGATTTAACTTTGCATTGTATTATTCTTCATTTACTTTCGTATTGAGTTTAGTTAATCAATCAACAAAACCCCCCATTTATTCTGTTTTCGCTTTCGGATAACAAATTTAATTAGAATCAATCCTCGTGGGAACGATATCTTACTCATCACTTTATTACTTGTGCGACTAGTATACTTGCTAGTTTCGAACGCATCATATATATATATATATATATATATATAAAAGAGAGGATTTTTCTAGAATTGAAGATAGAGAGGAGGAAAGTCTTATGGCTAGAAAAGGGAGGAAAAAAAGAAGAAGGAGAAGAAGAAAAAGAGAAGGAAGAAAAAGAGAGGAAAAAAGGAAAGGAAAATCAAAGAGGTGTATAAGCTTGGAAATCAAGTAGGGATTTTCTAACGCTATACTTACGTTGTGTTATGTATTTTATTGTTTTAATTGATATTGGTTTGTTATGCATGTGACCTATTGTAAATTGATTGTCTTGTTGCTTGGATGATGAATTATGGGTGAAACTACTTAGTGTAAATTGATGGTTTTATTGTTTGGATGATGGTTTATGTGTGAAAATTTAGTGCTTATGAAGTGAAGTAGAGGCTGTTCTTGAGGGGAAGTTGTAGTTCATGTAACTATTCTGTGTTGTTTGAGCTACTGCATTTTTTTGGATTGAGAATTGTATGATTTTTCATTTGTTTAGGAAAATAGATATATGAAGCTTTAAATAGTCACAAATTTCATTGAATTTGGAGTTAAAATGAAATTTTTATGAATTTTTTAAGGTGGAAGTTGAAATCTGGAAATGAGATGATGTAACCGACATATTCGAATAGGTTCACAACTCTACATGCAGTGTCTGACATTTCATCCGACACTACTCGACACTTACTTGTCGAGTGTTGAGTGGCATGTGCCGAGTGTCGGTTGTGAGCATGTTGAGTGTCGAGTGGTTGTTGCCTAGTGTCGAGTGACATGTGTCGAGTATCGGTTGTGCACATGTCGAGTGTCGAGTGTCAGTAACGAGTGTCAAGTGAACAGTGTCGCGTGCTGCATGGACAACTCAACCTGCAGGTGTGAGTGTCAAGTGTCTAGTGTCGAGTATCTAGTGAGTGGTGTCGAATGTCGAGTGTATGATACCGAGTGTCGAGTGAATAGTATCACGTGCTGCATGCACAACTCAACGTGTAGGTGTGAGTGTCGAGCGTCTAGCGTGTGGTTTTGAGTGTCGAGTGTTTTGTACCGAGTGTTGAGTGAATAGTATCACGTGTTGGTGTCATGTGTTGCATGCAAGACTCGACATGCAGGTGTGAGTGTCAAGTGTCTAGTGTCGAGCGGCACAGTGTCAAGTGTCAAGCAGAATTACAGAACCGATCCGAATGAACTTCACACTTCCTAAAACTCATGGGTTTTTCATAAAAATTGTATTTTCTTGAGATTTATCGTAAAAATTATATTGAAAGGTTGTAAATGTATGCATTGGACATTGGATGGGTTGTTTTGAATACGGATCGAAAGAGAATGCGGATATGAAATTCTTAGTGTTAGACCTTGGATGGGCCGTTTTGTATACGGATCCAAGAGGAACACAAATATAATAACTTGATGTGTTGGAACTTGGATGGGCCATTTTGGATACGGATCCAAGGGCAACACGAATCTAAACGTGATGTGTTAGACATTGGATGGGCTGTTTGACCTTGGATGAGTCATTTTGTATACGGATCCAAGGGGAACACGAATATAAACTTGATGTGCGAATGAACATAATTGTTTGATTTATTATTATTGGGTGTGTAACTTTGTAATTGAGTAATTGTTGAATGCGTGTGATTTAGTCTAATGTTAGAATCTTTCCTACTGGGCTTTATGCTGACCCCCTCCCTCCACAAGTACACAGAAAGATGTTCAGACCAGTGGTGTTCCAAAGCTTTCGTAGGGAGTCTGGAGTCTACATGCATATGATGATTTTTGGGGACTGTCTTTATTCTCCTAGATTGTGATGGGAGATTTTGTTATGTGACTATCAACTTACGTATTGATTTTAGTCAACTAGTGTATGGAAAGTTTATTTTGACCAAGTAGTCGTATGTTGTAATGAATTCATGTGATATATATTAAAAAAAAATGAGATATTGGTGATGTTTTTTTTATTAATTTCTTATTCAATCACCCCTAAAGTCTCTGAATAAGAGATGTTGGGGCGTGACAACTTTGCTTGAGATGATGGACAAGACCTCATCTGGTTGGCTTCCCTTTTCAATTATACTTTTTGCACAGTTTCTACAAGTTTATCTAGACGATCTCGATGACCCATGTCTTCTGACCATCATTCGTCAAATGAGACCTGATTCACAACAGTTTCCTTGATTCTTGCTAAGACATTGATCAAACTGAATCGTGCTAGGATTGATTCAATTGACATGGTAGTCTTATGCTTCTTTAGGTGTTTTCTTTTAACCCTAATTTTTTTATGAGTTGTCTTTTTAGGTTTTCAACTTAGGGGGTTCATTTTTTTCATGCTCTAACTTTTGCCTAAGCCACCATTTTGGGTTCTTGACTTAGCGAGTTTGCGCTAACTTTTGACTTAGTAGCTCTTTTTGGGTTTTCAACTAAATAGGCTTTTTTTCTTTATTCTTATGTTTTTTTTTCTCTCCGCTCTAACTTTTGTTTAAACTGCCTTTCTAGCTTTTTAACTTAGTGAGCTTGCCTTTATTTTTGCCTAAGCCGCTTTTTTAGGTTTTCAACTTAGCAGGCTTTCTTCTTTCTTTTCTTTTTCAAATCTAGTTGAAAGAGAGACTGTCTATTCTAGCACCGCATGAGGGAGATATTTTTTATTGTAGCCTTTATCTTCATATGGGGACGAGACTTGAGAGACATTTTGCTTCGATTGATTGGCTTCAAGCCATTCCAAAGACTGAAATCTGTCGGAACTGTCCATGGTGGAGGCAAGAGCACGTGACAGTCGAGATTTATATCGCGTGCGTGCCTTTGGCAGATTTTACCTCTAGTTCATTCTATGATGTTGCTAGACTACATCGACAATATGGGCTTAAGTAGAGGATTGTGGATTCACTAACTACTTTCGATCTTAAGAGACTGTTTACTCACTATTTAAAGTGTATGAGGGACTCACTAACTACCACTACAAAAAAATTGATCATATTTGGCGGTCTTAAAAGCGCCACCAATGGCACCGCCAAATATAGTCAGTTTGACTATATTTGGCGATCGGTCAAAGTGCCAAATATGCATCTGAATATACTTGGCATTTTTTTACCGCCAAATATAGTAGGTTCAAAAATTAAAAAAAATATATACTTGGCGGTTAAAAACCGCCAAGTATAATAGTTTCAAAAATTAAAAAAATATATACTTGGCAATTTTTAAAAAGCCAAGTATTTAAAAAAATTAATATATATATATCAATAGGGGGCAAATCGAGATCTCAGATTTCAACCAAATGATGCAAACACAAAACTTCTAGTAAAAATTCCCTTGAAATGAGGAAAATCATCCTCTTAACTACAATATCATCAAATATCAACATTTAATAAAATTGTAGAAATTCAGAAAGCTATAAGCTTCTGATCCATAATCTTTAATTCCATCTGCATGATCATCTGTTAGTGCCCGTATTGCCTTAGTTATCTTCACCAAAAAGCTTGTCTGCAAGAAAAATAAGAAATTTAATACAGAAATGGACAACGAGGGAAACTAGTGGTAAGGTAATAGAAAGAACTTCCACTTACCTTTGTTAAATAAATGGGTACATCATGAGATTTAACAGCAGCTTGAATGCAGGAATTCTACTTGAGCTTGGATTGCAAGGCAAGTAGTGCATCTGCTTCACTGATATCATCAGTTAACTGAACAGCATCATCCATTTTCAGTTGTTTAATTCCTTGTATCACACTTGCCTCCAAGATCTACACTAACTGCTCATTCGGTAAGTTTTACTCCCAATAGTTTCTCTTGCATTACTACTTAAAAGTGCCAACAGTTAACTGAGCTATAGATAAGAAGAGCATATAAGATGACAGCTTTATACAAACAAAGGGCTTTCACCTGTAGACATAATTTGCGGATAAATACAAAAACAAATGAAATTTTCTCACTTTATTCCTTTGAAATTATTACTTCCCCCTATTACCAGTACCCCACATCATGGAAGACAACACTTTTCTGTCATCTGCAATCTACTTGCAAAAATCTTAATAGATTCATCACAATCATTTTAATGCTTCTCATCGGTGCTAAAACCACGCTTAACTATAGAAGTTGTTCACCCAGCTCTTACTTCCTCATGCTTAACAGCTAAACCCACCTCTATAAACTTCCCTCTCAACATGAAACCTTCATAGCGTTTTCCTAGCAATGTTCTAATAGAAATCTCTGCCTCTTTAACAATAGAAAAACTTAATTATCATGATGTTTGCAAGAAGAACTAGGTTTGATTAAAAGAAATAATGAATTCTGATAGGAACCTTTAGGAAACAAGCTGGCTATATGGAGTCTTCATAGGTCAATTGCTAATAAAGGCGTTGGAAATATAGCATGTGCATATAAAGGAATTCCTCATCTAGTTCTTCTTGAATTCCACAGTGATTAAAATTTACACCAAAAATTAGAAGTGACAATATGCCTATATGGACAATTATACCACAGTGATTATTTTACTTGGACCAGATATCTGCCACATAAAACCTTAGGAGTTTCTCTATGTATAGCTAAAACGAGTCTACCAACTTCATATCTTCCTTCAAATGCTGCAAGAGAGTAAACATGATTACCGTGAAGCACTGAAACATGTCAGTAAAGAAGAGATTTCAAGTGCAAGCACTGAACATGATAAATCCAAATAAGAGAGCTATTTCAAGGAATAAAGGTTCTTGTTGATCTCAAACGTATTTGGTAGAGACCAAACATGAATGCTCTGTCAGAACTGTCAGAAAGAGGTAGTGCGTGGCCCTCTTTTTCTCTATCCATCTATTTATTCACAATTAAAAGATAGTTACCACTGGCTTTAAGGGAAGCAGATAAAGTATTCACAAATATAGTTCATGACATCATCTTTATCTTTTAATATGTGTGAGTTAAACATATTTTATGGTATAGCTTAAATAAATAGAAGGCAGACACCAAAAAGGAGTATTTTTAAAAGTGGGGTTAGATTACACATAACTAAACCTGTCACAATCAATAAGTCCAATAAACAAAATCTTCCAAGGAAAAAGCAACTCACATATAAAACTATTGAATAGATATCCATTCCTTCTAAACCATATAGCGATGCCTGACGAGCAAGACTAAACGCCCGATCATCTTCTAAATAATCTAGCAACTCAAAATATGCTTTTACAACTTGCACTTGAAATGCTCAATTCAGATGCTATACAGTCAATGATATGCAGATCTTTAAAGTTACAGGATTGAAATAATTTTAGGGAGAATTGGCAAGAAAATAAACCACTTCACTGCTAAATTTCTCCTCTTTCAACTTAAATTTGACCTAATCAAACAAAATTCTGTGAGGGAATTGAACCAAAAAAGAAGGTGTGGATTATGCTTTTCTGTGGCGACCTCATCAAAATGCATGCAATTGCTAACTCATGACAGCATGAAAAATCTATTTCTACACTACTGATGATTGTCTTGTATTGAACTGAATAAACAAAATAACAAAATTTACCTGAGAAAGAACCCATCCAGTGTGGTAGTTTCAGATAGACATCCAAAGCATCCTGTAATACCCAGAAGAGGCATTCAGACAATTTGCATATACATATGAATTCATGCTTATGGTTCTTCAATCATAACCGTGCAATACCTGGCACCTGTACAAGCAAGAAAGTCTGTAGCCTTCCCCAAGAATTCTCAAGAGGCTCAATATTTCTGAAGCACCACTTATTACTCTTGTATGAGTAGCTTAAACTCTAAGTATGCGCCATAATGTAGTAAATGGCAAACAATGGAGAGTGTGTGTGTGTGTGCAACATAATATATATATATTCAGGTAGCACATGAAGTGCCACATAACTCAATTTGGAACCTCCAAGATATTTAGAAGAGTTGCCAGTTCCATTCCCTGTTACTGTTGTGACATTTGCGTTTGCATTGGTCCCTGCTTCTGAAGCAAGTCTTGTACTTCGTCGCGGACCAGAATCAGAAAATAACCTCCCAGATATCTGAAACAGAAGAAAGAATATAATTTAATTAAGACATTAATGGATAAAAGTGATAAGGAGATCTCTAGTTCCAGAATGCAAACATGGATGTATCAAAATTGGAAGAGATATTATTCACAGTTGACAAGTTCCAGACAATTAAATCAGACAAAACCATGAGCCACTTGCAATTTCCGTCCATGAATTACCAGCATACATTTATTATCAAATCAAGTAGAAAGATTGAAATAACAACTACACTCTAATTCAACAAACAGACAAGTTTAGTCAAAACATCAAGAAATGAACTAAAGCAACTTAAGTGCAAAATGCAAAGTAATCCACCAAGTGATATTTAGTATTCCACTAATAAAAACAACATGATAAAGAAGAAAAAAACTGTATGGCTATTAGAGGACAACCAAGGGCTTCATTGCTCCAATCAAGTCAAGAAAGCAAATATATAGAAACTTAAGGGGTAAGATCTAAATGGTAAGAGTCAACATTAAGTAGTACATAAATGAAACTAGATATAAATTAATTTAAAACCTTTCTTAATTTTCCTTCATCAACAAACTTTCTTCGAGGGGCCTGAATAGTGGAGTTCACAGTTGACCATGGAGAGCTATCAGCACCAACCGCATTTAGGTTTGGACCATTTGGCTGCACATTTCTGCACAAGGGAGGAGGAGCAACACCTGAAAATTGCAAAACATAAAGCAGCTCACAGTGAACGATATGATGTCCAGAAATTAAAAAGAAAATAAGCTCTGAAAATACAGTCATCTGAAACAAAATATAATTAAATGAATTCATCTCAAAGGCCAAAAGCAAAAATGTAATGGTACATTTTGAACATCCGCTAACATTATGAGTAGCAAGAAGTGGCACAAGAAATGAGAAAAGAGTTACATCATGTATGTGCACTTTATTGACTGTTCAGCAAAGGTCGATGTCACAGACCTAAAGAGAGTTAGCAATGCAAAGTCTAACCACATTCCACACTAATCACACCCAAGTCAAAACAACAGTTTTTCAATATCATTTGTTGGTGTGTTAGCGAGTAGAAAGGTTTTCAAATCGAGACCTTACCCATGAGTTGGAAACCACCTTGAACACAAAAGCTTAAACCTATGGGTCCTAAGCTCTCATGTATATGTTTCTTTCATTCCTACACCAATTTCACATATGGTGTCAACATAGCTGAAAGGCCATCTCCCAATGTAGATGATAAATAGAACTTTGAAAATTTTGATACAAATATTAAACAATCACATTTCGACTGAAGGCACATATGATAAATCACAAAGAAAATCTGTTAAAATACAAATATAATATTTCAACAAACTATTTTTGACTGATAAAATATAAGAAGCTTTATCCACCTATATGGCTTAACAAAATGTACTTTACATTATTATACCTATGTGGCCACTGGTGAAGGTGTATTATAGAATGATATATTTGAAGGACCGCCATTTAAAGGTTGACTAGCAGCTCCAGACAGCATAGCTACTCCATGGTAATTCGTAGGGATATCTCTAAGGTTATTAGCGTGCATGTGTTTCATTTGCCTTGGACTGACATCTTCAGAACTAAAATTTTTAGAAGAAATTGCGTTGTGATCCTCATTGCATAAGTGTAAATTTTGCAACGCTAAACCATGATTTAAGTACTGCTTTTGAATGCAAAGAGCAGCTGCTTCACCAAAAACTGCAGTTGCTTCTTCAACAGCACCTAAAACAGTCAAATGAAAAAAAAAGGGGCCATTACTTGACAACATTGGAAAAGATAAGAATAAAAGCACCAACTGATCCTAGGTCATTGTTTATAATCAGCACCAGAAGCCTGGTTTGACCAAAGCTGATATGACAGAGTTATCAATCAGAAGAACTAGTAGCGTATAGCAATTAATTGCAAGACATTAAATTAAATACCTATCAAACTGAAGTCAAGAAGAACACTAAGTTCTCTAACTATAACCGCTGCACTTGAGATGATTCAAGTATACAAAAAATGAATAAAAAGATGAACAAACAAACAACCAAAAAGCACTTAAAAAAATTAACAAAAAAAGGGATCCCAAGCACATGGTAACGCTATGATTTATGCACTAAATTGACGAGTCATCACCTATTACTAAAATTGACAGAAATATATAAAACTGAACGCCCGATCAGCTTCTAAACCATATGGTGATGCCTGACGAGCAACTCACATATAAATATACAAACTCAAAATATATAAAACTGTTGAATAGATATCCATTCCTTCTAAACCATATGGTGATGCCTGACGAGCAAGACTGAACGCCCGATCAGCTTCTAAATAATCTACCAACTCAAAATATGCTTTTCCAACCTGCACTTGAAATGCTCAATTCAGATGCTATATAGTCTGTGATATGCAGATCTTTAAAGTTACAGGATTGAAATAATTTTAGGGAGAATTGGCAAGAAAATAAACCACTTCACTGCTAAATTTCTCCTCTTTCAACTTAAATTTGACATAATCAAACAAAATTCTGTCAAGGAATTGAACCAAAAAAGGTGTGGATTACGCTTTTTTGTGGCAACCTCATCAAAATGCATGCAATTGCTAACTCATGACAGCATGAAAAATGTATTTCTACGCTACTGATGATTGTCTTGTATTGAACTGAATAAACAAAATAACAAAATTTACCTGGGAAAGAACCCATCCAGTGTGATAGTGCTTGTGTGGTAGTTTCAGATAGACATCCAAGGCATCCTGTAATACCCAGAGGAGGCATTCAGACAATTTGCATATACATATGAATTCATGCTTATGGTTCTTCAATCATAACTGTGCAATACCTGGCACCTGTACAAGCAAGAAAGTCTGTAGCCTTCCCCAAGAATTCTCAAGAGGCTCAATATTTCTGAAGCACCACTTATTACTCTTGAGCTATTCATGACAGCCCCACCAATCGGCATAGTTGCTCCGTCTTGAGCAAGAGGTTTGGTATCACAAGAGGAAACTGAATTAGAAATCGCTGAAGTATTATTTCCCCAAGAATTATCAAAAGCCTCGTTTCGTATCCGTAAATAATATAAGAAAATGCAACAGTTTATTAACCCATTGGAAAAAGCAAGAAACAAAGTGAGCAGGAATAAGAAAAGAAAATAAAGGACTTGTAGCTTCCTGGAAAGATTTTACATTTTTAGCTTAGGCTAACCAAATGATCATGACTGAGAACCGGTGTCTAAAATGAACATCCAACAATCATATTGCCTGAGAATAGCAAACATGTATGAGTAGCTAAAATAAAGCTGTATAAACATACATTGTATAAACTAGAAATTAAATCCAACAACAACAACCCAGTAATAAATTGAGCAATTCTAAAGCGTTACCCACTAGTTTGGCCTCATTAAATAAAATAAAGCTGAAACACAACCAGAAGATAACAACCCACCTAATAGTAAACTTCCAAAAAAAAAATCTTTTGATTTCTATTTTGCTTCTCGCACTAAAAAAAAACTTTCAACAAATAATAAACGAAACAACGAATTTTAACCATACCCCCGAAAGCAGAAACTAATAAATTCAGAAAAGGTACACAAATTTCCCATCTAATCATTTCAAAAAAAAAACCCAGAAAAAAATTAAGAAAAAAGAACCTCGTAGCGTTCGTTAAGCATCTGCAAATTGTAGTGTTTATCATCTGCAAATTGTAGTGTTTATCAGCCCTCAACTCCTGGATGGCACTAGCATTCTGCAAGAAGGAGACAAGGGGGGCAGCGGCCTCCTCCAAGGCCTTTACTCCGGTAACAACCTCAGCCCTTCGGTCGATCATCTCCTGAGGGACGTCATCGGTATGGTAGAGGCTCTTGTGGATGTCGATTACGTAGTCGACCATATTGGTCTTGTTGAGCAACTCGATCTTGGACTTAAGGATCTGCTCATCAGGGTAGAGCTGGTGCTCCTTGAGGAACTAGAAGAGAGGGGAGACTAAGTGGCGGTCGAGGTTAGGAGCGATGCGCAGCGTCAAGTCGTAGCTCGCCATGGTTAGGGCTCTATCGGCTGCTGAAGAGTGCAAGACAACTAATAACTATCTCTTCTAAGAGGCGGGGCTGCTGGAGGCGCAGGGGAGAACGAGAGAGATATAGAGGGTTCTAAGAGGCGGGGCTACTAGAGGTGCAGGGGAGAACGAGAGAGAGAGAAAGGGCTTAGGTTAGGTTTTAGGGAATTAGGTTTTTGGAAATTATTCTGTATATATGGTTTGGTAAAATTACCGAATTTTTAATATATTAAAATTTATCATAACCATCACTAAGAATTACTTTTGAGTTTCAATATTGTATTTATTTACATATATATCCTAATTACTTGTTAATTATTTGTCACTACGTAAAAATGTGAGAAATATGTAATATAATTAAAACAACAAGTGACAAGTATGAAAAAGATATCGGTTTGACTTCCAAATGAATGTTATATTTCTCACTTTTTTAAAAAAATGACAAATAAAAAAAAAAGCGACAAATATGTAAAAATTTCTTGTAGTGTACTTTCGATCTTAAGAGACTGTTTACTCACTACTGTCTATTCCACGATTCTGACTTTGAGACAGATGACCAATACAAGAGTTACATGACCTTTCAGGCTTCCATTCCTGATCTTGTCACTCGAGCCAAACAATCCTGTGAGCGATATGGCAAGCCTATTCATTGTCAAGCCAAGAGGCAGAGGCGACATTGACAATTTCACTGTTCACTTAGATATTAGATGCTTTCCTTTTGTTATCATGCAAAATAATGAGACATTTCAAAGCATATTTGTTTCCAAGCAATTCTTTTCATTAATAAAAGTGCAATCATTTATTCTTCAAACATTATGTGCACAATGAGACAACTCCTATCATTAATCAGCCATTTCTGGTTTTTTGATCAATTATTTTTCCTCTCATACCCTTCTTTTTTTTCACTTCCACAAATAGTATCTCTTCAACCTATCCATGTTGATAGGCTTAGTGAATTCGTTCCCTTCCATTTTGATAAGATGACAACTCCATCGGACATGACCTTTGTCACCATGAATGGGCCTTCCTAGTTGGGCTTGAACTTCCCTTTTGGTTCAAATACTACTGCCTTGGCCTGCTTAAGGATTAGTTCTCCTTCTTTGAGCTTTTTTGCCCTTATTCTCTTGTTAAAGGCTAAAGCAAGCCAATTTTGGTATAACTACATATGATATATGGCCTTCGTTCTTTTCTAATCAATCAACGCCAACTATTCATATCTATTTTGAATCCACTCCCCTTCAACACTTTTTGCTTCCATTGAACTCTTGCTGATTTTACTTCCATTTCGATTGGGAGGACTGCTTTTGAACCATACACCAATGAAAAAGGGCATCATGCCTTTTGAGCTTCTAGGTGTAGTTCTATAACCCCATAGTAGAAACAATAGCTTCTTAGCCTAATCTTTGTATGTCTGCACTGTCTTGGCCAACACCTTCTTGATGCTTTTGTTGGCTGCTTCTAATACTCCATTTGCTTGTGATTGATATAAAGATGACTTATGGTGCTCAATCCTATAATTTTCAAACAATTATGCAAGGCCTTAGTCTCATCCTGAAAATGGATCCCATTGTTAGTCTTTACATGATGTGGTACTCCAAATCTGCAAATGATATTCTTCTTAATGAACTTCGCCATCTGGTTTGCCCCCAGTTTACTATAGGACTCAGCTTCTATCTTTTTGGTAAAGTAGTCGATTGCCACTACCACATATCGATTCCTATTAGTGACAACCTTATTTTGCCTATAATATCGATGTCATATGCAGCAAAGGGCTATGGTGTTGCCATTCCTTGTAGCTTCAAGGGTAGTTGGTGAATTAAATTTTCATTAATCGAACACTAGTGGCACCTCTTCATAAATTGGACACAATCCATCCCATGGTTAGCCAGTTAAAGCTTTGGCTCATTATCTTCATCGCAAGCATTAACATATTCATGTGTGACCCTCATAAACCACTATGGATTTCTTCCATAAGTCTCTTCGCTTATTTCTCATCAACACACTTCAGTTGCATCCCCTCTGGCATTCCCTTGTACATCAGTCTTTAATGACAAGTGAATTATTGGGCCAACCTTTGCAACACGACCCTATCTTTCTCATCTTCCTCATTTGGCAGAATTTTGTCTTTGAAGTATTTCTTTAAATCATAGAACCATGGCTTCTCATCCAGTTCGACTTCTATTATATGGGGATCCATATAACATGGACCCCACACTTATGATATAACAATTAGTCTCACAGACATTTGTTGTGTAATCACCCAAGCATATGCCAAAGAGGCTAAGGCATCAACATCTGATATTCATTTCTGGGAAGATAGGTAAAGGTACACTGCTTGAACCTCCTAATCAACCTTTTAATGTGAGGTTAAATCCTTTCCAAGGATTTTCGGTCTCATTCCGAGGTCATCATCATGGGATGTGGGAATACGAGGTTCTCATTCCTAATTCTAACATTCGAGTTGATGTAGGATTCTTCATGATTATCATTACATGGCTCTATATGTCATGATAATCTTAACTCATGGCACATGCCCTATTTTGTTCTTATGGGCAATTGGACATGTGGCATTTGTTCATGGTTGCATGAGGTTTGAGTCAATATTATTCTAATCATGTAGAATTTACATCCATGGACATGCATTTTAACATGGATTTTGGACATTCGTCCTATTGAAAATTTCTAGATTCTTCTATATGAGCTTGACTCTCAAGGGTTTAATGGTATGGGCTCCTTCAAATAAGAGATGCACCCTTGGGCCGACCTCTTTTTATACCAAGTCAATGGTATAAGCTTAAAGGTGGTAACATCAACATAAGTTATCTAAGAATTAAATGCAACCAAAGACTTCTCATGCCAATGCCACACGGCTAGTTTAGGCAATTCGTGCTCATTGTGTGCAATGTGTGCTGATGCAATGACTCAAAATAACAAAGTAAGCTATTAGAATTCGGTATCCTAATCAAAATCAACTTCTCATATCCCTAATGGAGTCGCCACTATGAAAGGGCTTTCATCCTGCCATAGCATTTATAATCATGACACTGTATCAAAGCCTCTTTCGAGACTTAAAGAAAAACAAACAAGCCATGGGCATGTTTGGACAATGGAGTCGCCACCCAATTTTCTATTGGAAAAATGGATGACGACAATTCAATCCCTCACTTTAGGGCCTAAACTATCCTTATTCTTTGAGAGATGGATTTAAGAAGTTTGGTACAAGCCTTCAGCACCCCCCGCATATAAATTCAGCCTCCACTAAGAAATACCAAATAAAAATAGCTACAATTTGCTATACAGTCCACCTATGTTGTTCATATATATACACATTTCCAATTTTATTTTCCTTAAGCATGTAAGGTACTTTTTAATCAATAGTAGTTGTATATTGATACAAAGAAATAAGGAGAAGAATTGAATTACATCTTTTTCAAACGAGGGATTAGGGATAGGATTACATCAATTGTTCTTCAAAAATAAATATAAATGCCTAACTACTTCTAGCACTTCAAATATCCATTCATTCATTCATATAAATCATATGTGCCAATATCAAATATAAACAATCAATGCGAGACTCGATAAATAGTGAATTCCTCACCGCCATGTGTATGTCTATCCATTGTTTACAAGTCTTTTCATGCATATTCATACATATTCATTCATTCTAAGAGATGATCCCTCACCATCAATTTGAGTCCACCACTACTTCATGGCATCATTCAAGTCATAGCACATTCATGGTATATTCATTCATAACAATTAATCAATCAATTAAATTCCAAACAAGGCCATAATCTAAAATCATGGCACTTCTGCCCAGAGTTCATAATTCTTATCAAGGTAATTCTACATTCTCATTGCTATTCTAGCCTAATTCAATTGCTAATAGAAATTTTAAATATGGCAATACTAGCCTAATCGTGGTTACCATGGCAATCATGGCATATTCTACACTAAATATGGCATCTTTAGCCTAATTACATCAATCAAGATCAAACATGGCTATTCTAGCTTAATTCAAGCAATCAATACGGCAATTCAATCAATCAAAGCAATTCTTGCCTATTCTATGCTATTTCCTAGCATACTTCAAAGCAATTATAAGTCCCTCTAGTCATGATTCTATGATATGCTCCTAAACATGACTCTAAACATGTGCTCTTAATATGATTCCAAGAATTCACAAAGAAAATAAAATCCTAGCATGATTGTAAATAGAGAAAGGAAAACAGAATTACCTCAACATGCTTATTCATCTCTCAAAACAAATAATGATTAGAACAATTCACAATAATCCTAAATATGCTTTTAAACAATAAAATAAATCCTAGACATGCTTATCCTAAGAAAAAATAAGCCTACACATGCTTAATTCTAAGCAAGAAAAATAAAGAAGAAAAGTAAAAGGAGAGGAGAGGACTGCTCTCAAGATGTACCCTTTTCGGGTTTATAGCAATAGAATGCCAAAAAATATTGAAAAAAAAGGCTAATTGAATACTTAAGTGTGTCTTCAAAAGGAAGAAGAGAAGATTTTAATGTGTGAGTGAAAGTGATGCGAGGGGGTGTTTATATAGGAGAGGGTGTGAGTTGAAAAAGGAAGCAAAAAACCAAAAAAGAAGGTTTTAAACGAAATATCAAAAAAATACAAGGGGTAGTGTCGGCCAGCTATGGTAGGATCGCTTATCGATGATGGGATCGATAGTTGGTCGGCTATGGGTGGACCATCGGTTAATGGTGGGATGGTCGGTTGACTATTCTACAACCGTCAGCTGATTGTGGCCTACCAAACCCTTAAACTTTGCATTTTTTCAATGCAATCCCTTCTAACCTTTAGTCGCTTGATCATGCATAACTCTTCGATCTTAACTTCGATTTGTGATCCATACAACTTTGTGAAAACTATAAATCCGTAGCTTCGCAATGATATCTTAGTCATTATCAGATTCTGCCTAAATTAATTTATGTGATTTTTCAAAATCATGTGTCAGTTTTTAAAGCCTTCAAACAATTTCTTCTCAACTCTCTTCTTTTTGCTTCCAATGCCACTTTGGTCATTTCCATTGCTCAAAATTCATCTTTACTTCATCTTTGAGCCTCTAGCATTGAGCATCTATGAGCATGTGACCGTGCATACATGGCATGTGTGCCCTTGATAGGGATTACTCATAGTTAATTCTACACCCATCTCGGCTTTGTTGCTGGTAATGGTTTCAAATAGAGAAACATGACGCTTCCGCCTTCATTTGGGACCTAGAAAGCTTTTTGTCCATTTTTTGGATGGTGTGAGGGATTCCTAGCCTTATCAAACCGTTGAGAGGAATCCTTTCATGTCCCCAAACTTTGAAACTGATGACCGTTACAAAGGTTAGGTGGCTCTCCAAGCTTCCATTGCTAATCTTGTCTTGCGTGCCATGAAGGTTTGAGATCTCTATGATAAGCTTATCTAGACACCTACAAAGAAACAAAGAGGAATTTGATTTTTTATGATTTGCTTTCTTAGTTGATGTAACTGTGTTCCAATGAATAAACATTTCAAGATCATTTTTGTTTCCAAACAATTTCATTTTCATTAATGATGGTACAATAATTCAAAACAAACATATTGTACATCAAGACAACTCTTGTCATCAACCAACTATTTTTTTTTTTTTTACAAGAAGCATCTTTTTAGCCTGTTATGAATGGGGCTTTCATCCCATCAGAGCGTTTGCATTAATGACACTATCTCAAAGCCTTGTTTGATATTTGAGGGAACACAAACAAGCCGTAGGCACGTCTGAAGAAATGGAATCACCACCCAATTATTCAATTGGGAATGAATGGGGAATCAGATCCCTCGCTTTAGGACCTAAACTACCCTTATTCCTTCAGAGATTTGTTTAGGAAGCGATCTACGAGCCATTCGCCCCACTCAGACCAAAATTTGACCTACACCAGGGTATACAAAATAAAAATAGCTTACATTGTTATACAATATGCTTAAGTGGTTTGTTTTATGCACACATTTCCAATTTTATCTTCTTTAAGCATGTAAGGTAATATTCAATCAAAGCAGTTGTATATTCATGCAAAGAAAGAGAGAGAAGAATAGAGTTACATTTCCTTACAAACATTGGGGAATGGAAAGAGGATTACAACAACTGTTATTCAACAATAAAGTAAATTTTACTTTTAACACTTCGAATATAACATTCATATAAATCAAGTATTCATTCTAAGTAATAGTCCCTCACCATCAATATGAGTCCACCACCACTTCATGGCATCATATAATTATATTTCTAAACATGGTATAATTGAAATAAAATCAATAAATCAATTCAATACAATATAAAGCCATATCTAAAATCATGGTACTTCTACCCAGGTTTGATATTTCTTATCGTGGTAATTCTACCAATTGCTAATCTATCATAATTCATAACAATTTATAGCATCATGGCATTTCTACTAAGCATGGAAATTCTAGCCTAATTCAATCAGTCAATATCAATCATGGTTATTCTAGCCTAATTTAAGCAATCAATATGGCAATTCAATCAATCAAAGTAATTCTTGCCTATTCTATGCTATTTCCTAGCATGCTTCAAAGCAATTGTAAATTTTTCTAGTATGATTCTAATCATGTGCTCTTAAGCATGATTCTAGACATGTGCTCCTAAGCATGACTCTAAGCATTTGCAAAGAAAATACACTCCTAAACATGTTTCTAATAAAGGAGGGAAAGATGACTTACCTTGACACGCATTTCTACCTTGTAAAGCAAACGTGGGTTAAAACAGTCCATAAAATCCTAAACATGCTTCTAAGCATAAAACTATATCAAAACATGCTTATTTCAATTATAAATAAACCTAA
Source organism: Boswellia sacra (assembly GCA_013180625.2). NCBI lineage: Eukaryota > Viridiplantae > Streptophyta > Magnoliopsida > Sapindales > Burseraceae > Boswellia > Boswellia sacra. The sequence continues at coordinate 142,684 of SNVD02005841.1, forward strand.
ACATGTTTAATTCTAAGCAAGAAAGATAAAGAAGAAAAGAGGAGGGAGAAGAGACAACTGCTCTCAAGACGTGCCCTTTTCGGGTTTAGAGCAATAGAACACCTAGAAAAATATTGAACTAAAAAAGACTCCTTGAATTCTCTAGTGTATCTTCAAGATGAAAAAGAGATGATTTTAATGTGTATTGAAAAGTGAGGAGGAGGGGGCTTTATATAGTTGAGGGCTAAAATTGAAAAAGGAAGCAAAGAAGTAAAAAAGGAAGGTTACAATTGAGATTTTCCAAAATTAAAGGGAAAGCAGCTGACCTGCTGTGTGAGGACTACTAATCAATAGTGGGATAGTCAACTGGTGAGGGTGGATTATTGCTGATGGTAGGATAGCCTATGACTATCCTACAACTTTTGGCCTATTATATTTTACCAAGCCCCCTCGTTTCGCATTTTTCCATGCAATCCTACTTTGACCTTTGTCCATTCGATCACATATAACTTTTCAAGTTCAACTCCGATTCATGATTCATAAAATTCTATGAAAAGTAGACATCCATAGCTTCGCAATAGTATATGACTCATCATCAAATTCTTTTTGGATTAATTTCTGTGATTTTTTTAATTCATGTGTTAGTTTTCAAAACTCTTAGTTGTTTTCTTCTAACCTTTCTTCCTTTAGCTTCCAAGGGCATTTTGGTCATTTCTATTGCTTGACACTCATCCTCACTTCATTTTCGAGCCTAAAAAATCTAGTGTCTATAGGTTGCTTGCTACTTTGGAGAAGTTGTGAGACACGAAAATCAACAAAGTACTCTTATGTCATCTGTCCTCCTCTCATCTTGATATCTTTGCCTTCATCTATATTCTATCAGACTTCTGATCCTTTGCTTTCCTACTTCAATTCTTGCAAATGAGGTGTGCCCACTTAAGGGCTAATGTGCCTACTCAAGGGCTAAAATACATCTTTCTAATGCATGCAATGCACTCTTCGAGGGCGAAAAGGTGGATCTTTATGATGCACAATGTTCACTCTTCTAGCGTAGACAAATACATCTTTCTAATGCATGAAGTGCATCCTTACAATGATAGATTCACTGTTTAGCTTATATATTAGATGCATTCCTTTTGTTATAATGCAAAATAATAAGACGTTTCATAGGCATATTTGTTTCCAAACAATTTAATTTCATCAATAAAAGTACAATCGTTTGTTCTTCGAACAATATGTGCATAATTAGATAACTCCATGTCATTAAATAGCCATTTCTGATTTTTTTGATTAATTATTTTTCCTCTCACTTTTTCTTACACATAGTATTTCTTCAGCATATCTATGTTATGGGTTGAATGAACTCATTCCCTTCCATGTCTGATACGATGAGGGCTCTGTTGAACATGACCTTCATCACAACGAATGGGCCCTCTCAATTGGGCTTGAACTTCGCTCTCGGATCAATAGTACTGGCCTTGCTTGTTTAAGGACTAATTCCCCTTTTTTGAATTTCCTTACCTTTATTCTCTTATCAAAGGCTTGAGCAACCCACTTCTAGTATAATTTTGTGTGATATTTGGCCTTCATTCTTTTCTCATCAATTAGGGCCAATTGTTCGCATCTATCTTAAATCCACTTCCTTCAAGAATTTTTGCTTCCATTAGAACCCTCACTGATTTCATTTCTATCTCTAGTGGTAGGATTTCTTCTGAACCATAAACCAATCAGAAAGGCATCATCGCTGCTGAACTTCTAATTGTCGTTATATAACCCTATAAAACAAACAATCCTTTCTCAGTCTAATCTTTGAATGTTCGTACTATATTGGCCAACATCTTCTTTATGTTCTTACTAGCTACTTCTACTGCTTCATTTGCATATGGCTGATATGAACATGAATTATGGTGTTCAATCCCATACTTCTCAAACAAGGCCTTAGTCTTGGCTTGAAAATGAACTCCATTGTCAGTCACGACATGATATTCTTCTCGATGAACTTTGCCATTTGTTTTGCCTCTAGATTACTATAGGACTCAGCTTCTATCCACTTGGTGAAGTATTCAATTGCCACCACCACATATCGATGCCTATTATAGGTTGACAGCTTTATCTCGCCTCTAATGTCAATGCCCCATGCAGTGAAAGGCCACAGCGTCGTCATTCCTTGTAGCTCAAAAGGTGATTGGTGAATCAATTTTCAATTGATCTAGCATTAATGGCACCTCTTCACAAATTGGATACAATCTGTCTCCATGGCTAGTATATACAAGCCCTGTCTTACTATCTTCTTTGCAAACATTAGCCCATTCATGTGTAGCCCACATACACCTCAATAGATTTCTTCCATAAGCACTCCAAACATTGAACAACAACGTTTTGAGTTAACTTCTCTTGTGGAAAACATGGCTGTAGGACATATGCAGAAATCTTTTGCATGTGAGGTATATTCTACCATGGAGTATCCAATCGACATGTATCCATCTTTGCAAGGAGATATGGAACAAGCCAATGCCATGGATGGATTTCCAGGACAAACAAGGCAATGGTATGATCCCTTATCTAACACTTACAATACTGGATGGGAAGATCACCCTAATTTCAGTTACTGGAATCATTAATCAATCGTCCCAAATGTCGTACCAAATCAACTACAAAGTTTTAATCAACCTAGAGTGCAGCAACCATTTCAAATGCAACCACCACCAATGCCACAACCAGCTTCAGAAAACTCAGGTATGTCACTCCAGGATATTGTTAATGCACTTGCCACTAACACAATGCAATTCCAGCAGGAAACTGGGGCAAGTATCCAAAACCTGGCAAATCAAATGGGACAATTGGCTACTAGCATAAGCAAATTCGAGGGCCAAGACTCAAAAAAATTATCTTCTCAAACGGTGATCAATCCAAGAGAGAATGCTTGTGTGATAACTTTACAAAATGGAGAGCAATTAGATATCCTGCCAAAGAAATCACAAACTGATGAAGAAGATGACACAACTGCCACCATGAACAAGACATCATCCTCTAAGGTAAGTCTTAAAACTGCTATTTCTTCTTATGTTACTCCTCCACTTTTTCCTAGCAGATTGACAAAATTAAAGAAGGAGGAACAAGAACAAGAAATCCTGGAAACTTCTCGTAAAATCGAGATAAATATACCACTTCTAGATGCTACCGAGCAAGTACCTTGTTATACAAAATGTCTCAAGGAGTTATGCACCAGCAAGAGAAAGTTAAAAGGGAATGAGAAAGTAAGTATGGGGGAAAATGTTTCAGCTGTATTACAAAGAAAAATTCCTCCGAAATGCAAAGATCCAGGTACGTTCACCATTCCATGCACCATTGGTAAAACCAAGTTTGAAAGAGCTATGTTAGATTTAGAAGCATCTATTAATGTCATGCCATATTCTATTTATGCTTCCTTAAATCTTGGACCTTTTACGAAAACTGGTATTACTATTCAACTTGCTGATCATTTTAATACATATCCCCAAAGAGTTGTGGAAGATGTGCTTGTGCAGGTGAATCAATTGGTTTTCCCAACAAACTTCTATGTCCTTGAAATAGAGAATGAGACATCTCCTAATCCAACTTCGATTCTTTTAGGGAGACCATTCTCGAAAACTGTTAGAACCAAGATTGATGTTCATGATGGCACTCTCATCATAGAGTTTGATGGCAAGGTGATATGTTTCAATATTTTTGAGGTAATGAGGTACTCTAGTGACTTACATTCTGTTTTTGCAGTTGACGTTGTTGATTCTTTGCCACAACAATATTTTAAGTTAACTCGCAAGAATGGATTGGATGTAGCTATTAGTGAGCATATAGGGACAGAAAATTCCAATGAGTCAGGAATTTTGATACAAGTGTCCAAAGAAATGGAGGAAGCTGTGGCAAGCTTAGATGAGACCATAGCAATAACCATAAATAGGTATGATGTTTCGTACATTCAATTTATTTTATCTAATGAGAAACTTCTTCCTTCTGTGATGAAAGCCAATACCTTGGAGCTTAAGTCACTGCCAGATCATTTGAATCTTGGATTCTTGGGTGAGAATAATACTTTGCCAGTTACAATGGAAATGGGCCTTGCACGAATACAAGAAGAGAAACTCGTCCGAATACTTACAGATCACAAAATAGCTATTGGGTGGATGATTGCTAAGATCCAAGGCCCAGCCATATGCATGCACCAATTCTTGTTGGAAGGAGGATCCAAGCCCACTAGAGAAGCACAACAGAGATTAGACCCTCCCATGATGGAACCAATGTCGGGCTAAGGATGTTAACCAAGCGCTTATTGGGAGGCAACCCAATGTTTTTGAAAAATAAATTACAAAAAAAGAAAAGAAAAATAAAATGAGGTAATAATGATTGATTTTTGTGTCTCGAGGAGATTCCTTTCATAGGCCATCAAATTGATCAGGTTTTATCTTTCTTTGCCATCTGTCTTATTTGTTTTTATATTTTTTTACTTGTTTTTAACTTTTGTTTGCTATTGCATTGTTATCTCTTTTATGTGTCTTTAGTTTCGTTTTTTGCTCTTTTCTTTTCCTTCCTTTTGTTTAATTTGATTATTCCATGCTTCGAATTCATTTGTGCAACAACATGAGGAAACATCCAAACGGGAATTGAAGCCATTGCCCGAAGGTTTGAAACGTGCATATCTTGGAGAAGAACAGACTCAATCATATTATTGGTAATATCTCTCTTTGTCTCCTCTTCAATGGATGCTGATATCTTTCTGTCGAACATTCGTAAATATTTTCCTTCACTTCCTCAAAATGCTGTGTTTAAAATTTATAAAGTACGAATTACTAGACTTTGGGTATTGATGCTCTTAAATCTGCCTGCGGATATCCGATGGCTTATCGAAGCCAAGGTGAGATTGTCCGGTGAGCCGGACATTAATCTCGCAAATACATGCCTGGTCTAGGAAAGAGCTACTACGCCAAGAGGCGAAGAGCGAAAAGGTTACAAGTATGTTATAAATGTGCTAGATGGAATTGTAACCAGACTTGTCGTTCATTAGGTTTTGTGTCTAGAAACAGAGAAGATAAACTTTCGTTTATTAAGAATGGTTTGAGTAATGAGTCGCTGGATAATGTTTTGTTAACTCTCGAGTCACATTCTTGTGGACTTGTTCAGCGTGAATTGCTTATCTATGGACACAATTTCGTGATGAATTGCAGTGTTATAGTCTAGGGAATCTGACTAAAAACGACCCTGTTTGCCAGTTTATAAGAAAACTGGATGGAAAGCAAATCCCCGACTCATAGAAGGCGTTTCAGCCGTTACTGGACGTAAAACCAGAGGAAGATGTGAGCCACAATCACAACTACTGGTATATTTGAATGTGTGTTGTTGTTGTCGAATTTTATTTCTTTCTTGTTTCGTTTGATCTGATTATCAATGTTGTTTTTGTGGTGTTGTTGTTTGTTGATTTTGTTTGTTTTAATTTCAAGTTTTCTTTTTGACAAACCATATGACTACCCTATGGCATAAGTACACGTGGGAGACAAGTGTGGAGGTTTTTTCAACCTCCACCGAAAGTGGATCTCTATTTTTTATGCTTCACGTGGGAGACAAGTGTGGGGGTTTTGTCAACCCCCGCCGAAAGTGTATCACCATTTTCCATGCTTCACGTGGAGACAAGTGTGTAGGTTTTGTCAAACCTCGCCGAAAGCATATCTCATTTTTTCAAATCTTGGGACGATAAATCTGCATCGAGCAACCCCCACCGAAATTATGTCCCTATGTGTCAAATTTGAGAGTTTTACGTGTGTATATATCCATTCTCCATATTTTCAAATGTCATTAATATAACCCGTCTTACACTTGAAAAGTATATTACCTAACGTGCATCATTGTCTTACACAAGGTTAGAGCACTTGTAGAAATGGAGAAAACACCAATTCGGCAATTCCAAAATATATGCGTATTTTGTGGATCGCAATTTGGTAAAAATGGAGAGTTTACAACAGTAGCTATTGATCTTGGTAGGACATTAGCTGCGAGGGGTATTCATTTGATTTATGGAGGGAGTAGTCTTGGGTTAACGGGGTGTGTGTCGACAGCTGCATCCTTGGGAGGAAGTAAAGTTCTCGGCATTATTCCTAAATCATTAGCTGTTCGAGATATCATAGGCAACACAAGGGGGGAAGAGTTACAGGTCTCTAGCATGCAAGAGCGTATTGCACATATGGTCATTAAATCTGATGCATTTATAGCTTTGCCTGGTGGTTATGGTACATTAAAGGAGATATTTCAAATCACCTCTTGGGCACAGCTAAACATCCATCGGAAACCCATTGGTTTGTTAAATGTCAATATTTTTTTTGATGGTTTGTTGTCTTTTCTTGATCAAGCAGTAGAAAAAAACTTCATCTCACAGTCGGCGAGGCAAATCCTGGTTACAGCTTCAACTGCAGGGGAGTTAATTGACAAATTACAAGCATTCGTATATTTGCCTGATCCAACAATAGCTCGTATAGATTGGTTTGGAGAAGGCAATAAGAGGCGTAAACTGGATTTAACGCTCTATCTGTAATCTCTATCTGCTAACTGGATTTAACACTCCATCTGTAATCTCTATCTGCTGGTTTGCTTCATTTTTGTTTGTTTTCTCTTTATTGTGTTTATTTGAGTTTTTTTCTTTTATGTCATTTCTTTTGAGTTTTTTTCAGGTTGTTTCTTTCACCCCAGGTAATATTTTCTAATCTTGGCTTTTAGAGTGGTGGCTTAAAAAGTTCAAGTTCTTTTGAAACGCATTTTGGATTTCTTTAATCCATAATGGCTGAATAAGGAGGCTAACTTATAAACTTTTTAGACCCATTCTAATTTAATTGTTTTTGTTTGCTGACTTGTTGGACTTTGTTATTTTATGAGTAAGTTTAGTTTTATGTAATTTAGAGTTGTTATGCGTTTTTGTCTTTATCAGTTTCGATTCAAAAAAAAAATTGTGGAAAAACCTGAGACTGGCAGAATATAGGGTTTCTTTAACCCTTGAAACGCATTCTCTCTAAATAAATCTGTAGTTTATTTATTTTATGTTGTTCGAAGTGTCTTGTTTCTTGTTTTGTTCTTTCATAATAAAGGTATATAGGCTGGAAACCGTAAGTCTGCGGGCTACTGGTCCTAAGGATTGTTGAAATATACAATCTTGACTCAGGTGTAACAACGCCACGTACCTCTTTTCTTGCATTTTGTGGGTCGATGATAAGATACTGATTGAATTAAGAATAACTCTTGGAAAATGATAAATGATGCATGGATCTGTGTGCTTGAAATGTTTATTGGTTTTCGCTTTGCTTTTGATTCCTTGCGCAACATTGAGCACTGAGCTATTATCACTGAGTTATTTGTTTACTTAGAGAAAGTTTATGTAATTTAAATGTTTCTTCAGATTTCAATGAATTCTAGAACTTGTTTGATGGTCACTCGAGGCGAAATCCTAGACTGTGCAACATTGGGGAAATGATTTAGGCCATCTTTGGACCGTTTGAGCCTTAATAGCCAACCTTGACTGAAATTGATCCCTAGTTACCCCTTTGAGCTCTGTAAGCCTTTTTCTTTGTTAACTCACTAAAAGATTTCCTAACCTCAAATGAATTTTTTCAAACAGTTTATCCCTTACCTATGAGCATGTAGATCATTCACTATTAAATTCTGAGCTATGTTTTGGTTTTGGGAAGTTAGAGGAGGTTGGGATGTGTCATGAGCAATGCAAGTGAGTCCTATTGTGTTTGAAAAAAAAAAGCCAATATGTACTTATCGTCCACGTACTTACACATTAAGGACAATGTGTTGTTTAAGTGTGGGGGAGGGGAAGTGTAATAAAAAAAAGAACAAAAGAAAAAAAAGAAAAAAAAAGAACAAAAGAAGAAGAATAAGAGATCTATACCCTTAAGTGTTCTTAAAAAGAATGAAACAACAAAGTGTGGGGGTGTAGTTTTCTTTGTTTTCTGCAAAAAAAAAAAAGATTGAGTGTTCTAAATAAGTTTGGGGGAGTAACCTGGTGAATTGAAATGAAGTTGTGTTATAAGGTTGAGCTCTACATAGTCTTGAATGATTTATGTGTTTGTGGGTGATTTGAGCCAAATTCTTATCCTTTATCATACCTTCACCCAAGCCAAACGTTACAAGCTTAATAAAGTCCTACTTGATCCTTGGTGTTGTGCATGTCTACATAAGTGGAGAGTGACTTGAAAAGCAGGCCTATGGAGTTCATTTATACACACATCTTCAATATTAAATATGATTCATTTTTATGCATAAACTCATCCGGGTTACAAGTGATTAGGTGAGAATGGCTCTACACACACACACTTGAGGAATTGAAGTGAAGCGAAACTAATCCTTGAGATGAAATTCTTGATCAAGTGCATTATTTTGAAGTTTTTATTCGGTTATAATTAAGTACAATCTTTGAGGCCTATTTGCAAGTTGAAGCATTTGTATGTTTTAATTTTTCTTTGATTCTGTTTCGGTTTAGTTTTGTTTCATATCGATGTACTTGCTCGAGGACTCGCAAAGTTTAAGTGTGGGGGAATTTCATAGGTGTCTAATTATATATCATTTTCATATTAATTCGTCGATGTTTCTTTGTTATATTCCTTGGTATTTTTATGTTTTTGTGTGATTTTGATATTTGTAGGAGTTTTGGAGCAACTTGCACAAAAATAGAGTAAAACCCTTCATTTTAACCGCTGCTAGTCAACCATATTCTCGAATTTAATTGTATTGATATACAATGTACCCGATGACATATTATATACCGTTGGAAAGCTCTCGAAGTCTATTTTCTGGAGAAATTTACGGTTTATAAATCCATTCAGTGTACCAAAAGTTGTAATCAAAACAGTGTGAGAAGTATAGAAATGTAATTCCACAAATCACTGTAGCATGTATAATACGGGACACTGTAGCAAGTTACTGTAGCAGAGTATTTAAACACATTTTAGGGTTTTATTTTGATAACTTGAAGAGGGGAGAACGTGGTGGAGGCTTCAGCTCTGGAATTCTTTCATCTCTTGGAGTTCTTGAAGGAGAAAGGAAGCTTGGAAAGAGGAAGAACTACAATCCAAAGAGAATTACATCAAATTTGCTAAGTTTTTCCCTTCCCTTTCATTTTCTGGAATGTCTCCATGTTGTATTGTATTTACCACGTTCTTAAACATGTGTAACTGAATCTGAATTGGTTGAGGGTGATTTCAAAGCCCCTGATATGGTTTTTGTAAGTTGATTGTGCAAGAAGTTGTTATCCAATTCTCTAATTGAATCTGCTTGTATTTTCCTATATCTAATGCTTATGATTGCTTGCTGGATTGTATTTCGAATGGCCAACTGAATATAATCTGGATTGTTATTTATTGCAATTGGAGAATACAACCTAAGTTAAATAATCTGAGCTTGTGTGTTTATTGCTTAGATCAACCTATCTTTCTTATCGTAATGCATCCATTGAATTAAATTTAGAGAGCTTGTTATAGGTTGTTTAATGGATAGAGATTAAATAAAGAGCTTGTTTTATTTAACAACAAAGTAAGGAAAGATTGGGATAACAGAGCTTGTTGTTATCTACGGTTGATAATTTCAATGGTGTAATTGGATGACAATTCTACAATTAATTCGCAAATCCATATCTTGTGGTAGAGAAGGATCCCTTAACCAGGTTTCTCTTATTGATTTTTCAATCTGTTTAAATTTGCATTGTATTAGTCTTTACTTGCATTAATATTTCATCTAGTTAATCAATCAACAAAACCCCCCTCATTTAGTTTATTGTTGCTTTCGAATAACAAATTCAATTAGAATCAATCCTTGTGGGAACGATATCTTACTCATCACTTTATTACTTGTGCGACTAGTATACTTGCTAGTTTCGAGCGCATCAAAATTGTTCGGCCAACCTTTATAGTACAACCCTGTGTTTCTAGTTGGCCTAATCTGATGGATTCCTCTCTTCCAAGTATCTCTTCAAATCATAGAACCATAGCTTCTCATCCACTTTGACTTTTATTAGATAGGGCTCCATATAGCAAGGACCATTTACTTGTGATATCACTATTGGCCTTACCAATAGCTCTTGAGTGCTCACCCAAATTGATGCCAAATAAGCTAAAGTGTCAGCCATCTAATTCTCGTTTCTAAGAAGATGGGTGAAGGTACAGTGCTTGAACCTTTTAATCAACTTTCTAATGTGCTCGAGATACGATTTGAGTCTTTCTTCCCTTAGGTCCCAATCTTCATTATATGAGGGATGACTACCTTCAAATCTCCCAACACTTCATTTTCATTGATGCCCATTGGAATCATGGTTTTTGACTAAAGTACAGGCTTCATACTCAGTTATGTTGTTAGTAACTCTAAACTCCAACTTGTTGGTGAAAGGCATGACTTCTTTAGCTGGTGATAGGAGAATAACTCCTATTATAGCATCGTTTCTATTAATAGCTCCGTCAATGAACATCCTCTATCCTACTAATAAGATTACCCCCAGATGTTCATTAAGGAAATCCAACTCCCATGGTTCATCATCGACGACCATATTCATGGCCAAGAATTTTATAACTACTCTTGCTTTCACCACGTTCTTGGTGACGTATTCAGTGTCAAATTCTAATAATTGAACTAGCCATCTTGCCAGCTTTCCCACCATTGATGGTGCTTCATAAAGATACTTCATCGAGTCTTTCTTCAAAACAGCCTTAATCTTATAAGACTACAAGTAATGCCTCAATTGAAAGCCATATCATGCTTAAGCATGTCTTCTATATGTAACTACACTTTGTCTCGTACAGTAGCAACTTTTTGCCAAGATAGTAAACAACATGTTTTATGCCATTCTCGTCTCCTTATGCTAGCAATAGCATCGTACCAATGGCCTCATCTTCAAGAGCCAAGTAGAGAACCAGATTCTTGCCAAGTTTTGGCGGCCTCTGAACTGGCAGATTCTACAAATACTTTCTAATCTTTTCAAATGCTTCTTGGCACTTATCATTCCACATTACTGGTTGATCGTTCTTTTGAAGCCTAAATATTGGTACACAAACTATCGTCAATTTGGCGATGAATATATTTGATCTTCCCAAGAAACCCTCCAACTTCTCTTTCTGTCTTAGGCGATGGCATCTCAGTATTCGCCTTAACCTTGTCAAATCCACCTTTATTCCCTTCTTGCCAACTATGAATCCCAACAGCTTCATTAAGGTGACTCCAAAAGCACACTTCTTTGGATTCAGTCGCAGCTTGTAATTCTTCACTCTTTCTAGAAGTTTGTTTAATGATTCAAAATAACCCTCTCAAGTCTTCACCATCATGTCATTTACATAAACTTTTATCTCCTTATGCATCATATCATGAAATAGCATCGCCACCATTCATTGATAGGTTGCCCCTACATTCTTTAATCTGAAGGGCATCACCTTATAATAATAGGTTCCCACTCCATAATGAAGGTCGTTTTCACCTTTTCTTCATTGGCCATCATTATCTCGTTGCAACAAGAAAACCCATATACAAAAGAGAACATCACACTTGTCGAGACATTGTCCACTGACACATCTAATATGAGGCAAAGGAAAATCATCCTTTGATGAGGCCTTGCTCAAATCTCGATAATTAACACACATTCAGACCCTTTCATCCTTCTTTGGCATAGGCATGATATTGGCTAACCATTAGGCTTCAATCTACTTAGAAACTTCTTCCTTGATTTTCTAGGCCCATTCAGGTCTTAACCTCCTCAACTTCTACTTGACTGACTTAATGTGCAGATACATTGGAATTGTATGCTTAGCGATACTTCTATCGATTCCAAGCATATCATCATAAGGCTAGGGAAAGACTTGTTCATGTTTCCTTAATAATTTTTTAAATATCTCTCTCTCTCTCTCTCTTTAGGAGCTGAATCAAGTGCAATGCAAATGTACTTGGGTTTTTCAATTGTACCAAGATTAATGTCACGAGTTTGAATGGTATTGATGTCTAATATGCTAGTGAAATGCAAATTATCATGCACAGTTCCATCACGAAAAACATCATGCAAGTAAGCAAATTGATTTTTCATTGCATCAAATTTTAAATATACACAATGTCCTCTTCTTCAAAAAGGTTAGGAATAAATACATCTTCATAATAAACATCTTTGATTCCTTCTTCAATGAAAGTAGGAAGGTCGACACATGGATCCATTAACGATGCTTGATCTTGAGGTTTCTCTTCCTTGATCTTTATCTTCTCAATCTCTTTAGCCAATTCATACTCCTTGATAATTTTAGCCTAAAGTATGTGCCTGAAAATCTTGAATCTGGGCTTCAACATTCCCTTGTAAACCTACGGTTTGGTAGCTCCCAGATACTTCATATATTGGGCTTTGACAAACTTAATGAACTTCCACTTTTTAGGCTCAAAGACTTATTCTTCATTGGACATGTAACCTAACCCTCTTCTAGTGGTTTGGCCCTTGAAATTAGAAGCTTTAATAAACCACTTTCGTTCCTCTAAAGCCCAGTTCCTGGCAAATATCCCTGTTTCTTTATTATTCCACCAATGGTAAGACTAACTTCATCAATCATAGCTACGTTAAAACCTCTCATCTATGGTATCTCTTCAACCTTCACATTCCAAGCAGTGACTAAAATGGTTGAGGCAGCATGAATGGCCCCAATCTGTATTAAATTAGATCTTCTTATTCAAAGTGGAAGGAACTCCACCAAGTAGATGGAGCCATGCTTGGCCCAACAAAACAACAAAGGTGGCAGGAATGTCAAGGATGATAAACTCAGTCATCACTTCAATACGCCTAGTCTTCACTAGTGCCTTTAAAATCATAATGGCACTCCTTTCAAGTCATAATAAGCCTTGATCATCATCTCACAAGGCTCAAGGTCATCTTCACTAACCCCGTACTTGTGCAATATCTTCATAGGCACAATATTAATGGTGAATCCATCATCATGATGCAAAGGGACATCTTCCCACTAATCTCTACAGTGATAAGCAATGGCTTGTTGTGATTCCTTCCTTCAAAAGGCAAAGTAGCATCGGTGAAGGTGATCACACCCTTCTCATTGACCCCTTTAGGTTTTCTTCGAGTCATGGTAGTCAACATCTCATTTGGAGTGGGAACCATGAATATCTCCACCTTTATCAAAGCCTTTGTCATGGCTTCTTTATGCATTTGGGATGAGATCAACAAATGCCAAAAGCTAGCATTTACTTAAGTTTTCCTCAACTACTTGATGACTTGGTCTTCTTCTTCTTTGACTTCGTCCTTGAAAATTTCTTTTCCTTTCTCAACTATTTTTTCCTCTGCTTCTTATGGTAAAACCGACCACTCTTTGTCACTCCTTGGACATTCTCATTCGCACTCCTTAAGTATTTCTTCCACGACTCTCACTTCCTCTTCTTCATCACTACTAAAGTTAGCCCAAAAATTTATAAAGGTCTTCACTTTAGGAATGTCTTCCCAAACACCCATGACTCTCACTTCTTTACACCTTTTAGGTAAGCTTCCTCTTTTTAAAAGGCTCTCACCTTGCTTCTCATTCTTACCTTTGCTACACTTCTTTTCCTTAAATCTTCTAAATCGTAGGCCTTTTCTAGTCCCTTTTTTAGCCATCCACTTATTAGCAAAGGCATTTGTTAGTGTGGACTTCTTATTGGCAAATGCTTATTTTTCTTCCACCTCGATTTCTTCTTTTTCTTGTTTTTCTTGTTCCTTTTCCTCATGGTGACTGAGACACACAAATTCAGGCTCCAAGCTTTACTTGGCCCTTTTCACTACAATGTTGGACCATCCACCCTTGTTAGTAAAAATCAAGCCTACTAAAGGAATGAGCTTTTCTTTCACCCTTTTGAGAATCTTCTTAGGCCCATCTTCTTTGGGTTCTTCTGCCTTGCACTTCTTCTTTATGGCCACATTTCTAATGGACCCTTATTGTTTCTTAAATTTGGTCTTCTCCCTTCTCTTGGCTCTTTCGCCCCTGCTAGATCCACCATTTTCTTCAAGAGAATTCATCAGTTCTTCTTCAGTCAAGCCTGACCCAATCATGTTGGTCATTAGAGAGGTACTGAACTATAATTGGGTAGTGGATTGATTCTCGTGTTGGGCTCTTCCAGCTCTGGATTGGGAATCTGGGAATATGACCCTTATCTATCAAGTCTTGAATCTCATGGTGAAAAGGAGTGCGATCATTAGTCTATGACTGATCACTTGGTGAACCCAACACTTCTCGTGATGCCTCCAATTACTTGGTAATGGATTTGCAGGCTTTCTAGGTGGTAATGGCTACAAGATGCCTTCAGCTCTTAATCTTCTAAAGATCTTTGACAATAGTCTTCCTAAACGATTGACTTTCCTTTGTTGGGTGACTGCCTCTACATCAGCAAACTTCGTACTAGACCCACTAGCTTGATTATACTACTCCTTATTTCTTATAAGGTAACTGTTGTTGCTTCTCTTCTGCCAAGCCTCCAAATCATCTATTTGGATGCCTAATTCGTATAAGTCTTCAATTGTTTTGATTGAAAAGCCCGTAAGTATATCACTGATGAAGGCATAGGCTCTATTGATCACCATATAGACCTGGTCCTTCTCTATAGGCCTTGTGTTCATCTTAGTAACTTTCGCCCCCCAACGGACCACGTACTCTAAAAAGGTCTCATTGGGCTTTTGGCACATAGTCTCCAAATCCCTCAAGGTTACCCCCAGTTAGGAATTGTAATAATATTGTTCCATGAACTACTCCGATAAGTCCTCCCAATCTTCTCAAACTTTTTTCAAAAGATCATGGTGCCATACTATCGTATCATCTTCTAAGGATAGCACGAAGTATCTTAACTTCAAGATATACTCCTTTGACAAAGGAACGATGGCTGTGACAGAATGTACTTTCTCAAATGCATCATTGGATTGCCCTCTCCATTAAACTTGGGCAAGTTTGGCGTACAAAACTTTGAGGGCAAATCATTATCAATAATGAGCAAGATATCATCTAGGCCTTCGACTCCTTTTAGTCCCTTTTTCTTCAATAGGAATTGGACATTCTCTAGTTCTTTTGCTGACTGTCAAATCGATTTAAACTCATCTTAGTTGGCTAGGCCTTTCCCCCTATCTCTACCTTGGCTCTTATCATCACCATTACTTTTGGGCAGAGGCTAGTTCATGCAATTAGGCCCATTTCAACGAGCTTTGATGAGTTGGGCCATTCGTTATTGGAGTGCGGTCATATTAGCTCTCAATTGGACCATCTCTTGATTGTTGTTGTTAAGTATAGCCATGACTGGCTCCTTCTGTCTTCTCAAACGACCACCTTGTCTAACCCAATCTATGATGGCTACAAAACAAAGTTGTCAATTCCATGCATGCATACATATATGCATGATATGATGCATGCTCATTACAAGGGCATAGACATACTTTCAGCTTTCCAACCATTTTTCTTCGACACACATGAGGTCAAGTCTCTTTTCCTAAGATTTTTGGCCTCATTCCTAAGTCATCATCATGGGATGTGGGAATGTGAGTTTCTCTCTCCTAACTTTAACATTCAAGTTGATGTTGGATTCTCTATAATTATCATAATATGACTTCTAAACAATATGATAGCTTAACTCACGGCACATGCCACCCATTTTGTTCTTATGGGTGATTTGACATGTGGCATACGTTCACGATTCCATAAGGTTTGAGTCGATGTTATTCTAATAATGTGGAATGGACATACATTTTAATATAGATTTTGGATATTGTAAACAATGGATTTTGAGGCTCGATGATGAAGTGAAGATGAATGTCAAGGAATAGAAATGATCGAAATACTCTTGAAAGCAAAAGGAAGAAAAGTGAGAAGAAACCAACTAAGAGTCTAAAAAACTGATACATGGCTTAAAAAAATCATAAAAATTAATCCAAAAAGAAACTAATAATGAGTCATATATCGTTATAAAGGATAGATGTCTAGTTTTCATAAAAATTTTTAGATTGGAAATTGGAATTGAACGCAAAAAGTTATGTGTGATTGAATAGACAAAGGTCGAAGGTGGACTATAATAAAAAGATGTGAAACAAAGGTGATTGGTGGGCCACAACCGATCGGCAGTTGTAGGATAGCTGGCACTAGTTGGCGGTCCACCCATAGTCGATCAGCTATCGCACTGCTAGCTGACGATCCTCACAAAGCCTGCTGGCTGTTCTCCTTGCATATTTGGAAAAATTTGTTAAACACCTTCCTTTTTCATATTTTCCTTTCTTTTTTTAATTTCAACCTTCAACTATATAAACCCCCCTCCTCCTCACTTTTCAAGACACATAAAAAATATCATCTCTTTTCCACTTGAAGACACACTTAAGAATTCAAGGAGTCTTTTCTACTTCAATAATTTTTAGGCATTTTATTGCTCTAAACCTGAAAATGGTACGTCTTAAGAGCAATTCTCTCTTCTCCCTCAATTTTTTCTTTACATTCTTGCTTTAGAATAAGCATGTTTAGATTTATTTATGCTTAGAATAAGCATGTTTAGGATTTATTTTGATGCTTGAGGGCATGATTAGGGTTTCATGAACTGTTTAACACCTTTCTTTGTTTTGCAAGATAGAAATGCTTGTCAAGATAAGTCATCTATCCCTTCTTTATTAGAAACACGTTTAGGAGTTTACTTGATTTGTGAATGCTTAGAATCATACTTAAGAGCCCATGATTAGAATCATGCTAGGAAGACTTAAAGATTTTTTTGAAGGATGCTAGGAAGTAGCATACTATAAGCTAGAATTGCTTTGATTAATTGAGATTGCCATGATTATCTTCATTGAATTAGGGTAGAAATGCCATGTTCAGGCTAGAAATGCCATGATCCATTATAATTACTATGAATAGGCTGGATTTGCCATGCTTAGATAGAATTACCATGATAGGAATTATAAAATCTTGGTAGAAATGACATGATTCTAGATTATGGCTTTGAATTGAATTTTAATTGATTGATTGATTTTATTTTGAATATACAATATTTAGAAATATAATTGTGTGATGTCGTGAATTGATGGTGGACTCACATTGATGGTAAAGGACCAATACTTAAAATGAATGCTTGAATGAATGAATGAATGATGAATACACGGTCAAAGAGGAGGCATTGAATAGACCCACATATGATGGTGAAGAATTCATTATCTATCAAGTTTTGACTTGAATGTTTGTATTGAATTTATAATGCAATGAATGCTATGAATGTGATATTTTGAAATGCTAGAAGTAGTTTATCTTTATTGTTGAAGAAAAATTGTTGTAATCCTATCCCCTGTCCCTATGTTTGAAAGGAAATGTAATTCTATTCTCATTCCTCTTTCGTTGTATGAACGTACAACTATCATGATTGAAAATCACCTTAATTGTTTAAAGAAAATAAAATTGAAAATGTGTGCATAAAACGAACCACATAGGCTGACTGTATAATTATTTTATTTCGTATATCCTAGTGGAGGCCGAATTTTGATCAAAGCAAGGTGAATGGCTCGTACTAACTTCCTGGACCTATCCCTAAAGGGATAAGGGTAGTTTGTGTCCTGAAGCGAGGGACTGGATTGCCCCATTCATCCTAATTGAATAACAGGGTGGCAACTTTATTTATCCAGACGTGCCAATGGCTCGTTTGTGTTTCTTTAAGTCTCGAAAGAGGTTTTGTCACAATGTTATGGTCGCAAATGTTCTGGCAAGATGAAAGTCCCATTCATAGTAGCGCTCTATGGGGGATAAGTGAAGTTTATTTTGATTGGGACACCAAATTCCAATACCTTATATTGATATTTTGAGTCGTTGCATTATTACACTTTGCATACAATAAGCACGAACGACCTAAACTAGTCGTGTGTGACACATCCGAAAAAGGATTGTCTCCCAAGTATAGGAGTGTCGAAGTAATAAAACCCGGTGAGACCGGGGTCGATCCACGAGGAAGGGAATTTAAGCGTTACAAATTATAAGCTAAACAAATATTATATGAATAATTCAAAGAAATGACAAGATAATATCAATAAATATGTAAGATGGTAGGCGGTATTACCGACCATTCAAATATAAAACAAAAAGCAAGAGGAGGTAAAACCATCCATGGGAATAGGTGGTATAACCAACCATAGTAAATTAAAGAACAATTTCATAAGGTGGTAGAACCTACCATAGTAAATAAAATAAAAAGTTCATAAACAATAGAATAATTAAAATACAAGAGGAATTAACACAATACCAATGAAGGCTAAGGTTAGGGGATCCGCCCTTGATATTTCAAATAAGGATAATTAACCCATTTTAGTTATATGAATTATATTTGTTTCGTTACCAATATTTATACCACTTCTTGTAAATGGGTTCAAGCATCCAATGTGCCAATCACCAAATGTCTACAACAAATCAAGGTTCCCAACTAGATTCGTGTCGGTAAGGAAGAACCATACATCATCTAGAAGGGATCCAAGCATTTGATGTGCCAAGGAATGTCAACAATGGATCAAGACCTCCACTTTACGAGTGGTGTCAAGATTGATTAAGAAATTAAATATAAATCATATTGAATAAACATTATAAGATTAAGATTCTTAAGCACATATTAAGGGTTAGAGAATCCTTATTCTCATATCAAGGGTTTCACCCTTCCACCTTAGCAAAAGAGGAATTAGAAGAACATTATAATAGAAAGAAAATAAAATGCAAGAAAAAGGAAATTCATTAATAACATAAACACACAAAACACAATACAAGATCCTAGCTAAAGCCAAAATGTTCCAGCCAAGGCCAAGATACCCTAATGGGTCACAAGGCACCTCTATTTATAGATACATCCAGGGGCAAACTTGTCAAATTCAAGGGCATAATTGTCAAATATTAGTTGTAAATATCTTTGACAATTGGGATCATTAGGCACCGACTTTGACCATCAATTTTGACATCGAAATGTTGAGAATTTTAATCACATGTCTTATGAAAGTTGTAGATATTTCTCTCAGCTTTCTAGAACATATTGATTTGCATAATTTGGATACGTATTTTGAGAGATACGGTCCAAATACTGAGGCCTGGTCAGACTGGGTCGAGACTGTAGATGGGTTCATTTCAAGCCCAGTTTTGGTCCACCAAGAGCCCAAATTTGATGATTCTTGTAAATGCAATCTTGTAGACAATTAAATCAGCTTTCCAAAACATTAAGAATTGCACCATTCTGATCTATAAATAGAGAGTTTGCCTATTTTACCGAACCTGTAACAAAACCAAAATTAAGAGAAATTAATTCCAAAGATGCAAATGCTACAAATATGCTTAAGTTGAGGAATTTAATGACACTATTAATGCAATATGAAGAACTAAACACTTATTAAACATGCATATTTAAGTGTTCATCACACCCCCCAACTAGCTTATTGCTAGTCCCTAGCAATTAAAGCTTTATTATTTAGAAGTGATTTATAGAATTTCACATCCAAGGTGGTCATTATTGCACTCTCCTTGATTTTATCCAAATAAACAAACTCTCAACCAATGATTTTTATCATTTTTTTATGACTCATGTACCATTCAGTCAAGATATCAATAAACCTCCTTTTTGTGCTCAGTTAACACATGACTATGGGGCTTATTAGAAAGAAGCCATATCGGTTCTAATATTTGTTAAGGCTAACAACTTTAGGTAGGGGGCATTCATTTATTTTATATATATATGTTTTTTTCTTTTAAAGAATGCATCTTTAACCCATGTAGCGAGTCTTAGGCTAATGGCTCCCAAACCAGTTGGCCTTAGGGCATTAGGTGTTAAGACACCCCTACGAGCTTAACGACTCGGGTTGCCGATGCTTTATTTTTGCTTAGAACTTGTGGATAGTGCAATGTTCAATCCCATTAAGCTTTCTCCTTAATCCATGTAGCGAGCTTTGGGCCAATAGCTCCCAAACCAGTTGGTCTTAGGGTATAGGTGTTGAGGCACCCCTCGGGCTTAATTGCTCGAATTAAGGAGGCTACGAGACCAAACTTTATCCACAATTGCTATTTTTTTCTTCTTTTTTTCTTTCATTTTTTTGCTTTTTTTTTTAACTTTCCCCTTCCTTTGTGTTGTTATCCTAAACAAAACAAAAGAACTCAAATATTACAACATTTCATTTTGCCACCCACAATCATGCATCAAGGTATGTGTGTGTGTGTGAAGAAAGGCTCATGAATACTTGCTTAATGAGTACATAAGCACACAAAATTTTTTTTTTTTTTTAAATGATAAGGTTGTGAGAGTTCATAGATTTGAATAATTCAAAGTGAAATGAATAAGACCGCCTTGTTATAAAATTCAAAAATTAAGACTAAATAATATCAAGTTAGCTAAAATGAGTTCACAAAATCAAAATAAAATGACAAATTGGATAGAATGGGTTTCAAGAGTTCAAACTGGTCCTCCTTACTCTGCCATTCCTGACCCAGAATGCGTCTCAAGAGGATTTGAACTCCTTATACCGCACTCTGAATCTAATTACTAACTTTTTTTTTTTTTTGCAAGCAAAAGAAAATTAAAGACATACTTATGTCTACTATCCTTCCCCCCCAACCAAATGAAACATTGCCCTCAATGTTTAAATGTAGAGAGATAAAGTATAGGAGACATTACCTGAAGCTTCTTTATTCAAGAGAGACAACCTGAAAGACTCATAAAATAAAATGCTACAAATAAAGTAAAAGATAAGAAATTTAAAATTGATGGCACACATGAATGTGTATAGGTAGTTGTGACTGTGGCTCACATCTTCCTCTGGTTTTACGTCCAGAAACGGCTTAAACAACTTCTATGAGTTGGGGATATGCTTCCCATCCAGTTTTCTTATAAACTGGCAAACATGGTCGTTTTGAGTCAGATTCCCAAGACTATGAAGAAAATGAGAGAGAAGAAAAGAAAATGGATGCAAGGTGAGCAACAGTTTTTAGGGAACTGAAAAATCGACTTTAAAAGCTATGAAGTACCATATCCGCCCCTTGACCGAAAAATAAAAGACAAACACACACTAAAATGAAAACACATAAAATAAAATAAAAACAAACTAGAAATGATAGCAAAAATCAAGAACAAAAAATAAAAATATGGCACCGATGGATGAAATTTGAACAATCGTAAAAAAAAGCCAAAAGAGGAATCTCTTCGAAAGTAATTTTCCACGGTCAAAAATATGCCATTGAGGTGGTACCTTTCTTTTTCCTTTATTTGTAAGAATGGAAGAGATTACCACTAGTTGAATTTGTTTGTCCTTGAGGCATGCATTTTTTAGTGTGGATGTTTCTTCCTGCCTTTGTTCAAAACATGGCTCCCAACTCTTAATCTCTTTCACCTTTATAAAATCAAGTAATGAGAATTCTTTAGAAGCAATGGGCACTAGTTGCATACTTGGTTCAAATGAAATGGTTAACCCAATTTCTGAAGGCTTGAAAAATTCTCATTTTGAATATAGTCTTCCACGTTAGTTTTTGTCCCATTAGATTCCTCATTTTCATCATGCTCGAAAAATTCATTAATATCAAAATTTTGGTTAAATTCCTTTGCATGATGCATAAGTGAGGATTCGGTCTTTTCTTTGTTAGGTGTAAGGTGATTAACCTCTTCCTTACCCTTTAGGATTGATTCATCATCTTTCTCATAAGGGTTAGGAATATGTTCTTGATCAACCTTACCATCATGAAGAGCACTTACCTAATCTTCGAGAAGAGCACTTACCGAATCTTCATCTAGATGTTGGCTACTTGGATTACTCACATGTAGATTGATGAGGTTTGGCTTGAGTTGAGATTGAAACACACCTTTCTCATGAGTACTAAATGCAAATGCACGTATTTCAAGAGCATCATTCAAGTTTGCCATAGTTTGAGCAACTTGACTATTAAAATCTTCTTGCTTTGCAATGAATGAATTCAATGTTTCTTCGAGATCCTCATAACATGCATGATCATGAGATTTTTGAAAATTTTGAAATGACTGAAAGGGAGGTTGATAAGATTGTGCATGATTATCATTCCTCCAATCAAAATTCAAGTGATTTTTCCATCCAAAATTTTGTGAGTAAAGATTAGGATTTGACCTTTGAAAAGTGTTGACAACATTGGTTTATTCATGGAGACTTTTCCTAAAGGTAGGCATAATTGGGCAATCATCCGTAGGATGATTACTAGAATTACAAGTGTGACAGACAATTTCTTGCATAGACCACATTTCTAAATCCTCGACTTTTCTAGCTAGGGATGCAAATTTAGCTTGATGATCATGATTCTCCCTAATGTTATAAATGCCTCTACTAGATGTTCTTGGTACCTCATAGGTGCCAACATTGTTCCAATTTTGGGCATTTTTCGCTAGTAAGTCTGAGTAATCCATAGCTTCATCAGGGTCTTTGTTTTCAAATTGTCCATTACACATTAAATCTACCATGTGCCTAGCTTGATGTGTTAGACTTTCATAGAAAATTAAAACTAGTCTCCATGTTTCCAAACCATGGTGAGGACAAGTATTAAGCAATGCGTTATACCTATCCCAACATTGGTAAAAGGTCTCTCCTTGTTTTTGAGTGAAATTGATGATTTGCCCTTGGAGAGAATTTGTTCTATAGGGAGGAAAGAATTTTTTTCAAAAATTGTTGTTGCATTTCATCCCATGAACTAATGGATCTTGACCTAAGATTTTGTAGTCATGTTTTAGCTTTATCTTTTAAAGAAAAAGGAAAAAGCTTTAATCTAAAGATGTTTATGCTACAATTTAGGTCACAATAGATATTGCAAAAATCTTTAAATTCTCTCAAATGCAAAAATGGGTTTTCAACATCTAGGCCATGAATGTGGGGTAAGAATTGAATGAAATCTGATTCATGGTTGAAATATTTTGCATCATAAGGGAAGACTATGCATGATTGTGCATGAGTTCTTATGTAATCCATTAATGTCCTTGTTTGGGTATGAGCATGTTTTCCAAAGAAGATGAGTGGCTACAAACAATTCTACCAACTAATGCAAAGAGAAAGAAAAGATGAGCACATGCAAGAAAAAAATAAAAAATAGAAATGGGGAGAGAAGAAATGAACGTATGCAAGAAAAATAAAAATAGAAATAGGAAAAGAAAATACTTACACTTTTGTACGCCAACTTTTACCTTCCCCGGCAACGGCGCCAAAAACTTGACACATCCGAAAAAGGATTGTCTCCCAAGTATAGGAGTGTCGAAGTAATAAAACCCGGTGAGACCGGGGTCGATCCACGAAGAAGGGAATTTAAGCGTTACAAATTATAAGCTAAACAAATGTGATATGGATGATTCAAAGAGGTGACATGATAATATCAACAAGTATGTAAGATGGTAGGAGGTATTACCGACCATTCAAATATAAAACAAAAAGCAAGAGGAGGTAAAACCATCCATGGAAATAGGTGGTATAAACAACCATAGTAAATTAAAGAACAATTTCATAAGGTGGTAGAACCTACCATAGTAAATAAAATAAAAAGTTCATAAACAATAGAATAATTAAAATACAAGAGGAATTAACACAATAACAATGAAGGCTAAGTTAGGGGATCCGCCCTTGATATTTCAAATAAGGATAATTAACCTATTTTAGTTATATGAATTATATTTGTTTCGTTACCAATATTTATACCACTTCTTGTAAATGGGTTCAAGCATCCAATGTGCCAATCACCAAATGTCTACAACAAATCAAGGTTCCCAACTAGATTCGTGTCGGTAAGGAAGAACCATACATCATCTAGAAAGGATCCAAGCATTTGATGTGCCAAGGATTGTCGACAATGGATCAAGACCTTCACTTTACGAGTGGTGTCAAGATTGATTAAGAAATTAAATATAAATCCTATTGAATAAACATTATAAGATTAAGATTATTAAGCACATATTAAGGGTTAGAGAATCCTTATTCTCATATCAAGGGTTTCACCCTTTCACCTTAGCAAAAGAGAAATTAGAAGAACATTATAATAGAAAAAAATAAAATGCAAGAAAAAGAAAATTCATTAATAACATAAACACACAAAACACAATACAAGATCCTAGCCAAAGCCAAAATGTTCCAGCCAAGGCCAAGATGCCTAATGGGTCACAAGGCACCTCTATTTATAGATACATCCAGGGGCAAACTTGTCAAATTACAAGGGCATAATTGTCAAATATTAGTTGTAAATATCTTTGACAATTGGGATCATTAGGCACCGACTTTGACCATCAATTTTGACATCGAAATATTGTGAATTTTTATCACATGTCTTCATGAAAGTTGTAGATATTTCTCTCAGCTTTCTAGAACATATTGATTTGCACAATTTGGATACGTATTTTGGGAGATACAGTCCAAATACTGAGGCCTGGTCAGACTGGGCCGAGACTGTAGATGGGTTCACTTCAAGCCCAATTTTGGTCCACTTAGAGCCCGAATTTGATGATCCTTGTGAAATGCAATCTTGTAGACAATTAAATCAGCTTTCCAAAACATTAAGAATTGTACCATTCTGATCTATAATAGAGAGTTATGCCCATTTTACCGAACCTGTAACAAAACCAAAATTAAGAGAAATTAATTCCAAAGATGCAAATGCTACAAATATGCTTAAGTTGAGGAATTTAATGACACTATTAATGCAATATGATGAACTAAACTCTTATTAAACATGCATATTTAAGTGTTCATCAGTGTGGTAATGGCATGAGAAGTCTTTGGCTTCATTTGACCCTTAGATGACTCATGCTGATGTCATCACCTTTGAGCATGTACCATTGATTTGGTATAAAAAGAGACCAACCAAAGGGTGCATCTCTTACTTGAAGGAGCCGGGACCATTGGACCCTTGAGACTCAAGCACATGTAGATGAATATAGAAATTTTCAATAGGATGAATATCCAAAACCTATGTTGAAATGCATGACCATGGATTTAAATTCCAGATGATTAGAATAACATCAACTCAAACTTCATGGAACCATGAACAAATGCCACATTCAAGTCACCCATAAGAGCAAAATGGGGGCATGTCCCACAAGTTAAGGTTATCATGACATTTAGAAGCTATGTTATGATAATCATGGATAATCCAACATCAACTAGAATGTTAGAATTAGGAGAAAGAATCTCCCTTTCCTACATCCCATGATGATGACTTGAGAATGAGGCCAAAAATCTTAGGAAAAGAGACTCAACCTCACCAATGTGGAAGTTATAAGGTTAGAGGGCTAAAAGTATGTCTATGCCCTTGTATAAGCGCGTATCATACCATGCATACATGCATCATGCATAGCATTAATAGCTTTGTTTTGTATCCATCATAGCTTGGGTTAGACGAGGTGTTCATTTAACAATACGAAAAGAATCAACCAGTGAAATGGTCTCATCCAACAATAGCAATCAAGAAATGGTCCAACTGAGAGTTGATATGATCACACTTTAACAAAAAATGGCCTAAGTCATTGTCTACAAAATGAGCCTAACCACATGAACTAGCCTCTACCTAAAGGTAATAAAGGTGATGAGGTTGAGATTAGCCAAGGTGGGGATAGGAGGAAAAACCCGGCCAGCCAAGATGAGCCCAAATTAGTTAGGCAGTTGGCCGAAGACATGGAGAAGCGCTACTCTCTTGAAGAAGAAAGGTTTCGAAGACCTAGATGACATCTTGCTCATTGGGGACAATGATTTGCCTCTAAACTTTCATATACTAGACTTGATCAAGTTCAATGAAGAGGGCAATCGGAAGACACATCTGATATTAGTCTATAGTTATCATGGCTACCACTCTTTTGTCAAATGAGTATATCTTAAAGTACTTTATGCTATCCTTGGAAGATGACGTGGTAGTATGGCACCATGATATTCCCATAAGAGTTTAGAAAGATTGGAAGGAGCTATCTGAGCAGTTCATGGAATAATATCGCCATAATACCCAACTGGGGGTAACCTTCAGGGATTTGGAGACGATACGCTAAAAGCATAATGAGACCTTTTCAGAATACTTGGTTCTTTGGAGGGCCAGAGCTACTAAGATAACCATGAAGCCTGCAAAGAAGAACTAAGTCTGTATGGTGATCAATAGACCCCATGCTTTCATCAATGATAGACTTGTGGGTTTCCCAATTAAAATATTTGAAGACTTGTATGATTCATATATCCAAATAGAAGATTTGGTGGCTAGGTAGAAGAGAAGCAACAATAGTTACCTTAGAAGAAATGAGGGGCAGTATCATCAAGCTAGTGGGTCCAGCACAAAGCATGTTAAGGTGAAAATAGTTGCCTAACAAAGGAAATTCAACCATTTAGGGAGACCATTATCAAAGATCTTCACAAGATTGAGAGCCAAAGGATCTTGTAGCCATTACCACCAAGAGAGCTTCCAAATCTATCGCCACAGAATTTGAGGCATCATGAGAAGCGTGATTTCCACCAAGTGATCGGTCACAAGATTGATGATTGAAATTGTCTTCTTTATGAGATTCAAGGCTTGATACAGAAGGGTCAGATTCGTGATCTAGAACTGGAGGAGTCCAACACTAGAAGCAACCCATTACCAACTACAACTGGGTACCTCCTCTAATTGCTAACATGATTAAGTCTGGTTTGACCAAAGAGTAAGTGATGAACTCTCTTGAAGAAAAGAATGGGACTAACAAGGCCGATATAGCTAAGAAAAGGGAGAAGTCTAAGCTTAAGCAGCAAGAAGGGTCCACTAGAATGGTGACCATGGAGAAGAAGCCCAAGGTAGAAGATCCCAAAGAAAATGAGCCCAAAGAGATCATCGAAATGGCAAAAGAAGAGCCCATTCATTTGGTAGCCTAGATTTTCACAAAGAATGATGGATGGACCAATATTGCTATAAAAAAGGCCAACTAAAACTTGGAACGGGAAATTGTCTACCTCAATGACCATGACGAAGAGGAATAAGAAAATAAATATGAAGAAGAAGTTGAGGTGGAAGATAAATAAGCATCTGCTAAGAAGAAGTCCACACTAACAAGTGCCTTTACTAAGAAGTTAATGGCTAGAAGAGGCCCACCACCTATAAGACATATGGTGAATAAGGGTAGCAAAGCTAGGAAGGGAAAGCAAATTGAGAGTCTTATGAGAGAAGAGAGCTTCCCTACAAGATATAAGGAAGCAAGAGTCATGGGTATTTGGGAAGATATTCCTAAAGTCAAGACCTTTCCAAACTTTTAGGCTAACTTTAGTAGTGATGAAGAAAAGGATGTGAGGCACCAAGGAGAAACACTTAAGGGTGAGATTGAGAATGTCCAAGGAGTGATAAAGAGTGGTAGGTTTTACTATGAGAAGGAGAAGGAAAAACCAGTTGAGAAAGAAAAGACTGTTAAGAAGGCAAAGAAATTACCAAGGAAGAACTCAAAGAAGAAGAAGACCAAGTCATCAAGCAATTGAAGAAAACTCATGCAAATGTTAGCATTTTGGACTTGCTGATCGCATTGTAGACTTGGATTTTTGAGGCCCAATGATGAAGTGAAGATGAATGTCAATGTGAATGGGGCTTTCATCCCACTAAAGCATTTGTGACCATGAGACTGTGTCAAAGCCTATTTTGAGACTTAAGGCAACATAAACGAGCCATGGGCACTTCTAGAGAATAGAGTCGCCATCCAATTATTTAATTAGGAATGAATGGGGGTAATTTGATCCCTTACTTCAGGACCTAAACTACCCTCATCCCTTCAAAGATAGGTTTGGGAAGTTAGGTACGAGTCATTTGACCTGCCTGGATCAAGATCTGGCCTCTACTAGGAAATACCAGATAGTAACATCTAATTTCATTACTTAGTCCACTTAATGTTGTTGATTTTATGTACATATTTCCATTTTATCTTTGTTAGACATGTTAGGTGATTATTTAATCAATGGTAATTATAAACATCTATAGAAAGAGGGAGAAGAATGGATTACATTTTCTTTCAAAGATAGGGGAAGGGGAAGAGGATTACATTGTTTGTTCTTTTACAATAAAATAATTCTGCTTCGAATAGATATATTATATATCCAAATATAAAGAATCAATTCGAGACTTAATAAATAATGAATTCCTCACCACCATATGTGAGTCTATTCAATACTTATCAAATCTCTATAAGTATATTTACACATCCATTCATTCTAAGTAATGGTCCCTCACCATCAATGTGAGTCCACCACTACTTCATAGCATCATACAATTATACTTCCTATTATAATACATTCAGAAGAAGCAAATCAAATTCAATACATGGACATAATCTAGTATCATGGCATTCTAGCCTAGATCTGGTAAATTCTATCATGGTAATTCTACCTATTACAACTCCAGCATTATTCACATTGATTCATGGGATTTCTAGACTAATCATGGTTGGCATAGTCTACCCTAAACATAGCATTCATGACATATTCTAGCCTAATTCAAGTAATCATCATCAAACAAGTCATTCAAGGGCAAAATGGTAATTTTTACCTATTCTATGCTATTTCGTATTATTCATCAAAGCAAAGATAGATCTTCCTTAGCATGATTCTAATAATGTGCTTCTAATCATGATTTTAATTATTCGTAAAGAAATTAGACTCTTAAACATGATTATAATAAAGAAGAGATAGCGGACTTACCTTGACACGCTTATCCATCTTGCAAAACAAACAAGGGCTAGAACAATTCATAATAACCCTAGCATTCTAAGCATAAAAATAAATCTAACATGCTCATTCTAAGCATAAATAAACCTAAACATGCTTAATAAAATAATGAAGAATGATAAGAAGGGGGAAAGAATTCTGATCTCACGACATACCCATTCCAGGTTTTGAGCATAGAACGCTTAAAAATTTCATAATGAAAAAGACTTCTCAAATTCTCGTGGGTGTCTTCAAGAGAAAAAAGAGAGGATTAGTAGAAATTCGGTGTCTCCTAAATTGTGAGCTTGGGGGGGGGGGGGGGGGGGGGGGTGTCTGGTTTGGGCTGGGGTGGAGTGATTTCTATAGGTGAGCAAAGAATCAAATATGGAATGTACTTAATGAAAATTTTTTAAAATACATGACTAACAGCAGCCCAGTTTATTAGTAAATCGTCAAGCGGCTGTCAGGGCAACTATTCTCTTTACGGCCCTTCCTATTTTAGGACATTGCAGTGTAGTCCCTTATGACCTTCATCTGTTTGATTGTGTATAACTTTTCAAGTTTAACTCTAATTTGTAATCCGTAAATTTCTATGAAAACTTGACATATGTGGTTTCACAGCGGTATATGACTCATCATCAGATGCTTCTTAGATTAATTTATGTGAATTTTCAAATTCACATGTCAGTTTTCGAGACCTTTCATTAATCCCTTCTTATCTTTCCTTTCTTGGCTTTCAAGGGTATTTTGGTCATTTCTATTCTTTCATCTTCATTTCAACATCAAGCCTGAAAAATCCAATGTCTACAGCTTACTCCCTTCATTAGAGACGTTTGTGAGACACAAAGGTCGACAAAGTACTCTCGCTTCGTCTTTCCTTCTTCCATCTGGACATCTTTGCCTTCATCTTCATACTGTTGGACTTCTCATCATCCTCTTTCCTCTTCAGTTTCTATGAAAAGATGTGCCCACTGAAGGGCTAAGGTGCCTGTCTAAGGGCTAAGGTGCCTATTCAAGGGCTAACGTGCCCAGTCAAGTGCGAACGTGTGCCCATCTAAGGGTTAAGTTAGCTATTCAAGGGAGAATGTGTCCATTTAAGGGCTAGAAAGCATCCTTATGATGCTATGATAAAAAACTCTTTAGTGCACCTACTTCTTAGGGTTTCTAACACTCTTCAGTGCACCTACTTCTTAGGGTTTAGTAACACTCTTTAGTGCACCTATTCTAATGGCTTAAAACACTCTTAAGTACACCTACTTTTATCAACACTCTTTAGTGCACCTATTCTTAGGATCTGTGCTTATTCTAAAGGCTTAAAACATTCTTAACTACACCTGCTTCTTAGGGTTTTCGACACTATTCAATACGCCTCTTCTTAGGGCTTGTGCTTATTCTAAAGGGTTAAAACACTCTTAAGTGTACCTATTTCTTATGGTTTTCAATACTCTTCAATGCGCCTCTTAGGGCTCATGCCTATTCTAAGGCCTTAAAACACTCTTAAGTGCACGTATTTCTTAGGGTTTCCCTATAATGTATGTCCACTAGGAAAACGTTCTCTCATGCACTATTTCACTGTCTTTAGACCTTCTCATTCTTCATGCCTTCGGCCATGTATCCTCCGTACTTTCTATGATCTCTTTGGACTTTCTATTTGCTGGGTTTCATGCCCTTCTTCTAAGTATTTTGGCTTCCATTATGGATGTTTTCTAGTCCAGTAGGGGAAATTTCTTTAGTTCTGACATCCTTCATTCTTGCATTCATCATACTCTTTACTAGAGAATCATGTTGTTTATTATCTAACTCACTAGGGATTTTACCCTTGTCTTTACAAATTCTTCCAATATTCAAGCATTTCTGGATGATGTAAAAACAATTTAAATTTTTACTTTGTTCAGTGTGCTATTTAACAAATTGCTTTCTAGTATCTGGATGAATTTTTCCATGTGATTCCTGATAAAAGATTCTTTCCATTGATGTTATTCTTTTTTCCTTGTGAGTTGCTAAGCTATTGCCAAGGCCAGGTGCTTGCCACCAATGCTGTCTGAAAATTCCTTCAGCATCCTAGGATCGATGAAGAATCCTTTTTCCTTTTTTTTCTCTCTCTTTTTCTTCTTTTTCTCTTCTTCTCTCTATTTTCTCTCTCTTCTTTATTCTTCTTTTCTTCTCCCTTTTCCTTTTCTTTTCTTTTCTTCGTTATTTGTCTTTTCTTTTCTTTTCTTTATTTTTTCTTCTTTTCTTCTCTTCCTTTTCTTCTCTTTTTCTATCCCTCATTTAAAGGGACAGTCAATTAGCTATCAGATAGCTGCTCGGCTATCTAATTGTCGTTTAGTGGTTGGTCAATAGCCACCCCTGATATTTGAATGTCAACCGACGGTTGAGGACTTGTATAAAGTCCATTCATTCCCTTGTTGCTTCATTCGTGCATAACTTTTTCATTCTTCATCCGATTTGCTCCTGGTTTTCCCCTACACGTTTGTCCCAACTTCTTCTTTCCAATAGATCCTGTCTAGAAATCAATATTGAAGGGTTTCTATACATGTATAATGTCCATACATGTTGGTTTGAATGAAAGTGATCCAGTCTAGAAATCAATATTGAAGGGGCTTCCAAAGGATCAAGAGGTGCTCGTTGTCTACGATGTGGCTTTGCACATTATTAGTTTGGTATGTACTATTCTTCAATCTCCAATTTTCCATTTTCTTTGAATTTTGCATGTATTCGTGTAGAGACTTCAATTTCTTGCTTTAGGAATACCACGAGAACAAGATATGTGGGTCGTTTTCTGGAGCCCATAGTTGGTTTCTAGAGATAGAGAATAAGGCTGTTAGGGGTAGGATTGCTAATATCGATTTCTATGAGTTTATCACTTGTCTTCCATATACCGCTTGGTACAATAATCATCAGGCATTGGCCAACTTGTGTAAGAGGTGGATGGATACGACCGATACATTTTATCTTTGAATTAGTGAGACAACTATCATGCCTTTGGACATTTCTGCCTTGACCGGCCTTCCATGTGGTGGGGAGGCCATTCCCATTGGCGCATGTATTGCAAACTCAAGGGATCAGTAGAATTTGATTCGACAGCTTTTAGGGTATGAGGTGAAGGTTGAGAGCAATATGGCCATTTGACACGCTCCCTTGTACAAATATTGGAGGCGAAGATCCAACCCGTCTCCAGTCGAGATGGACCAGTATGCTTGCAGCTTTATTATTTATCTACTCAGTATGACGCTCTTGTGCCAGTATGTTGAACACCATTGCTGTGACTTTACTTCTCACCCTCCAAGATCTCGATTGAATGAAGGCATTTTGATTAAGGCTATGCTACTCTTAGCCAACTATATTTCGGTTTGGATCGAGCCTGTCGAGGCGTTGCTAGCATTAATGGATTTGCTTCACTTCTTGTGGTAACTTTTTTCTTCTCTACACCTTCATATTTTGTCCGTATGACTTTCATTTTTTATTTTATTTTATTCATGATATATGTGGGAGTACAAGTGATGAGTTTGACCACCTCCTCTTCTTGCATGTGAGGATTCTTCCTTCCCATAGATGAAGAGGTGGGTCGCACGTCATGCAGAGCTCGAGAGGTCTCATGAGTTAGACTTCTTTTGTGATTATATTCAAACGATAACCTTGGATAAGGTAGAATACATTATAGTTAGTATTTTATTTATATCATACTTTAACCATGCTTCTTTACTCTTTGCAAATTCGCTCAGAAAGGTGGCGTCCTAATAAGAATTGGTCCACAGCTATGAGGGTTACGTTTCCCTTCAACATATACCGCATCCTTCTTCCTTGTGTGAACAGCATGATGTGGTATTTAGGTGATCGCTTGTGCGATTGGCATGAAGGCTAACAAGCTGTTTGATTCCTCCTTCGCCACCAGTTTTGATGAAAGATTTAGCTGATTTGGCCATGAAGCGAGAGGTATCAGACTACATGACTGAGATTCACTTGAACATGCTCGAGTTCCTATTAACGACAACTTCTTACATTGACTAGGTTTAAGCCTTCTTATCACAAACTAGGCCTGACCAATCCACTGATGAGATTCCTCATCCTCTTACAGTGTCCAACCATATTGGTAGCTCTGCCACTAGTCATGGGAAGCGATCGAGAAAGTCTTCTTTAGGTACTGGCATGTCAGCTTCTTTTTCTACCGTTGCCTCAACAACCATGTCCACCTCTAGCCCCTTCAACTACCCCAGCTATTCTAGCCAATCATGTGATTATTGACCTCCAGGCTTATCCTAATAATGTTGTCTATACATGGGATGCCAACAGACAGATTGGCAGTCATGTGATCATTGAGGATCCAAACATACATGTTCCTTTTGTTTCGTAGGACACCACTCTAGTAAGTCTTCTGAGTATGTGTTCCTCAAGTTTCCTATCATTCTTTAATCAATCATTAATCATAAAAAAATACAATGCAATATAGGTACCATGATCTTCCATGGAGCGAGTTTTTCATATGCAGGCCTCTTCTCATGGATATGTTTTATGGATGTCACATTAATAAAATATCCTTCTGTGCTTCATGTATGAATGACTTATATTCTAATAGTTTTTCTAGCTATATGATTCTTTTGCTTGGTTAGATGAGTCATCAAGAGGCTGAGTTTAGAGCAGGAGGTTGAGCATCTTTAGGCTCAATTGTTGCTTTCCCCTTCGATATCGACAATGATGCCAATGAGTGAGGATTGTCACCATCGACTTCTTTCATGATTTCTCTCATTCATCCAATTTCTGTGTATGAATTTCTAAGACGTACAATAAAATGTAAACAATTTTTAGAAACTTAGTGAAAATTTTCTATTTTTAACTCCATACACGTTACGTCTTATGCTAAGTTTATATTCAAATTTCTTTAAATTTGTTTCTACATCATCATTTATTCAATTCTGAATAAAAGTGCAAAATATAGAAGTCACACGCTCGAAATCGCTAATTGATACGCATTATGGAAGTCGAAAGATCATGCAAGAGGTAGGCCAATGGGCTATTTAGCCCTAATAGCCGCCAGCGATTGTCACACAACTGGGTAGCTATCAAATGATGGTCGACCGACCATGTCACCAATGGTTTTCCCTCCTTTTTCCATTTTTGCCTCATTTTACGCACTATTTATGTGCTCTTTCTCTTTGATGTTCTTCCATACCTTATTCGTCGTTTATCGAGATTTCTTTTCACATTTTTCAACACCTCTCACGTCATTTAACATGTCTGAAGCTTCTCTCCAGATCTTCCAACCTCTTCTAGGGCCTTTAAAAGATAACGACTGGAAACGACTCAAATCCAATGGTCTCTATCATCTGAAGTTCCTTTGTCATGTCAAGCTTGGCACCCTTTTCCTTAAGGATTTTACAGCTTTCTGAATCCTCATGATGACTTCCTCTTTTTCAATGGGCAAGAACTTTGCCCCCCGTATGAAGAATTCTTTGCCACACTTGGTTGTCACTTATGCTGTTTTGCGAGCCGTATTCTTCTTACCGTCCAGACACTATCAGCATATCTTACCCACTTTTTTTACTTTTTGATGTCCACCATGAGCATTCACACCAGAGGCGGTAGAGTAATATTATCCTTCATTATGCCTTTGCTTGGAACGATGGACAGGGCTTTGTTCGGTTGGCTTTGCCTTCTCCAATTTTGCCTCTGTACGTAGTTTTTATTGGTCTTGCTAGACAGTCTTGGAGATCCACACCTTGTAACCATCATTCCTCATATGGGACTTGGTTTCACAGCTGTTCCTTTAATTCTGGCTAAGACACTGATTGGACTGAATCATGTTAGGATGGATCTGAGTTAGAGGTTCGATTGCAGTCTTCTACTTCTTTAGGTATTCCTTTGAGCTTTTCACTTAGCAAGTTTAGTCATCGTCATTTCATCATTTTTTTTATACTCTAATTTTTGCCTAAGCCACCCTCTTTGGGTTTTTGACTTAGCAAGCTTGCCCTAACTTTTGTCTAAGCCGCTATTCCAGGTTTTCAACCCAGCAGGCTTTTCTTTTCTCTCATGCCCTAACTTTTGCCTAAACTGTCATTTCAGGTTTTCAACTCAGCAGGCTTGCCTTAACTTTTGCCTAAACCACCTTTTAGATTTTTCACTTAGCAGGCTTATTTTTCTTATGCCCTAGCTTTTGCCTAAACTGCCTTTTCGAGTTTTCAACTTAGCAGGCTCGCCTTAACTTTTGGCTAAGCCAAAATTTTTAGGTTTCGACTTAGCAGGCCTTCTTTTCTTATTTTTTCTTTGTTTCTTTTTCTCAGATTTGGTTACAAGAAAGATTATCTATTATAGCACCACTTAAAAAGGATATTTCCCGTTATAGTCCTCGACTTTATAGAAGGAGGAGACTTGAGAGACGCTCTTCTTGAATCGACTGGCTTTTTTAAGTCATTCTTGATACTCAGATTCGCTGGCACTGTCCATGGTGGAGGTTGGAGCATGTGACTTAAGAACATTTATTCCATGTGTGTCTCTGGCAGGTTTCACCTATAGTTTATTCTATGATCCTGATAGACTACGTCGACGGTATGGACTCAAATAGAGGATTATGGATTCACCGACTACATTCAGTCCTGGGAGACTATTTGCTCGTTATCTAAAGCATGTGAAAGATTCTTGGCCATATCGCACTAATATGATGAATCTATTCGATGATCTTGATTTTATGATAGATGACCGGTATGAGGATTGGGTGACATTTCATGCTTCTACTCCTAATCTTGTTATTCGAGCTAGATAATGTTGTGAGCGATTTAGTGAGCCCATTCGTGGTCTATCGAAAAGGCAAGGGCGACATTGTTAGTTTCTTCGTCCGCTTAGATGTTAGATGTTTTCATTTCATTATTATGCAAAATAATAAGACATTTCAAAAGGCATATTTGTTCCCAAACAATTTCATTTCATTGATAAAAGTGTTAGCCCTAAGGCTACATGATAATTTTGATGATAACAATACACATTGATTAATTGAGATTTACTAACATGTTCATTTATGTGCAAGAGTGAGATCATTGAAATAATTTTAAAATCAAGAAGAGGCTTATTAAACTAAAGTGTTGAAGCTAAGGAGAAGACTACATGTTAAAGTCACCAAAGTTTAAGAACAAGGATTGACTCAAGGAATGTGACACATGAGCAATGTTCAATCAATTGGTCATATATATCTCTACAAATATCCAAATGACGTGATTCTTGAGCCTTTGGAAAGCTTACTCAATTTATAACATTTCATATGTTTTAATGAAATTCAAATTTCAAGTGCAAGGTTGTCCAAATCATCATGCAAGTTGAAAGACAAATGGAAGCAGCTGACATGAGCACCGAATACTCCTTTGGACATATCTTGAGCTAGAAAAATCAAAATGACTTGATTCTTATGGCATTGGAAAGATGACTTAATGGAACATTTCATATGTTTTGAAAAAATTCAAATTTCAAATGAAGGCCGACATAATTGACATGTAATTTGGTGGACTGAGACAGAGAAGAAAAATCAACTCACATGAGCACCGAATGGTGTTTTGGCCATATCTTAAGATAGAGATATCCAAATGCTTTGATTCTTAATGTTTTGGAAAGCTTATTCAAATATTCAGATCTTTTAGTTCATAGTTATGAGCTTTTTAAGATGAAATCGGATGAATCAATTTCTGAAATGTTTACTAGATTTACAGATATTATTAATAGTTTGAAATCTCTTGGTAAATCTTATTCTAATGTTGAAATGGTGAGAAAGATTCTTAGGTGTCTACCAAAATCTTGGGAGCCAAAGGTGACGGCAATTCAAGAAGCAAAGGACCTCACCAAACTACCATTAGAAGAACTTATGGGTTCTCTCATGACTCATGAAATCACCTTGAAGGAGAATGAAGAAGATTTCAAGAAAAAGAAAAATATCGCTTTCAAATCTTCAACAAAAGAAGATGATGAGTCCGACGATGAAGGAGATGATGAAGATCTTGCATTCATCACAAGAAAGCTAAAAAGGATGATTAGAAGAAACCAAGGATTCAAGAAGAATTCTAGAAGGGAGTACAAAGGGCAAAGCTCAAAGCAAGATAAGAAAAATGATCAAGTCATTTGCTATGAGTGCAAGAAACCGGGACATGTAAAGATGGATTGTCCTTACTTCAAGAGTCAAAACAAGAAATCCAAAGCAATGAAAGCCACAAATTGGGATGATAGTGAAGCTAGCTCCACAGAAGAAGAAGATTGCGAAGTGGCAAACATGTGCTTCATGGCTTTAAGTGAAGATGAGGTAAGTATTCGAAACTATGATCCTAAACTTTCATATGATGAATTACTTGAAGCATTCCAAAATTTACATGTGCAAGTTGATAAACAAAATTCAAAAATCAATGCTTTCAAAAAGAAGTCAAAAATCATGTTATCTCAATTAGAAGAGTTGGTGGAAATAAATGAAGCTTTAGAAAATGAAAATGAAATTTTAAAGCAAAAAGATTTTGAAAGTTTGGAAAGTCAAATACATTTTTTAAAAACTGAAAATGAGATTTTAAAACAAAAGGATTTTGATAAATTAGAGAAAGAAAATGTTATTTTGAAAAAGGAAAATAATGACTTAAGAAATATTGTTGATAGTTTTACAAAAAGCACAAAAAATTTGAATTCTATGTTACAAAACCAAAGGTGTGTTTTTAATAAAAGAGGGTTAGGATATAAAAGTCATAAAAATCAAAAGTATTTTAAAAACTATTTTGTTCATGCATCTTCTAGGAATAATCCTAATCATTCATGTAATTATTGTGAAAAAAAAGGACACAAAATGCATTCTTGTTACATTAAGAGAAATCCTAATTTGAAACAAATATGGATTCCAAAAAGGACCATAACTAACCCCCAAGGACCCAAGAACTTTTGGGTACCAAAAAGTTACTCCTTGAATGTTAATTGTAGAGACAAAGGAGTGGCAAACACAAGTGGTACTTAGATAGTGGATGCTCAAGGCATATGACCGGAGATGCCTCCAAGTTCTCAAGATTAATCATGAAGAAAAGAGGATATGTGACCTTCGGTGATAATGCCAAAGGAAGGGTAATCGGACATGGTGATATTGGTAACCCTTCTTCACCTATTATTAAAGATGTTTTGCTTGTTTATGGTTTAAAACATGATTTGATTAGCATTAGTCAATTGTGTGATAAGGGATATTTTGTTACTTTTAAGCCTAATAGATGTGTGATTAAGGATGTTAGTAACAATAAGGCATTATTTGTTGGTAATAGATGTGGTAATATTTATACAATTGATATTGATGTTAATGATCATGTAGAAAATTGTTTCATTGTTAATCATGATGCTTGGTTATGGCATAGAAGGTTAGGTCATGCTAGCATGGACACAATTTCAAAAATTTCTAAAAATGATTTAGTTGATGGTCTTCCAAAAATAAAATTTGAAAAGGATAAGATTTGTGATGCTTGTCAATTTGGAAAACAAGTGAGAACTTCTTTTAAACATAAGAAATTTATTTCAACAAATAAACCTCTACAATTACTTCATTTGGATTTATTTGGACCATCAAGAACTCAAAGCTTGGTGGAAAGTATTATGTTTTTGTTATTGTGGATGATTATTCAAGATTCACTTAGGTATTATTCTTCAATACTAAAAATGAGGCCATACAAGCTTTTTCAAAATTTGTAAGAAAAGTCCAAAATCAAAAAGGGTATTCTATTGTGTCCATTAGGAGTGATCATGGTGGTGAAGTAGACAATGTTGCATTTAAAAATCTTTGTGATGAAAATGGTTTTGAACATAATTTTTCCTCACCTAGAACTCCACAACAAAATGGTGTTGTTGAGAGGAAAAATAGGACTATCCAAGAAATGGCTAGGACCATGTTACTTGAAAATAATTTGCCAAAATATTTTTGGGCCGAAGCCGTTAATACTGCATGCTTTATAATCAATAGAGTCCATATTAGAGCTTTAATAAAGAAAACTCCTTATGAACTTTGGAAAGGAAGAAAACCCAACATTGGATTTTTTAAAGTTTTTGGATGTAAATGTTTTATTTTAAACACTAAGGATAACCTTGGAAAATTTGATGCAAAAGCCGATGTTGGAATTTTTGTTGGCTACTCCAACCATAGTAAAGCATATAGAGTTTTTAACAAAAAGACTCTTACTATTGAAGAATCTATGCATGTTGAATTTGATGAAACTAATGTTATTTCTTCAAAGAATTTAGATGATGATATTGTTGAGGTAGAAAGGCAAATCAAGGAATCAAGGCTTGATGAAAAGAGTCAAGATGAATTACAACTTCAACAAGAAAAGCTTGAGGAAGTAAATGCTTTTGTCTCTCAATTTGAACCAAAATCTTTTAAAGAAGCCGAAAATGACGAAAGTTGGATTTTGGCTATGCAAGAAGAATTGAATCAATTTGAGAGAAATCAAGTTTGGGAATTAGTCCCTAGACCCAAAAATCATTCTATTATAGGCACTAAATGGATTTTTAGAAATAAAGTAGATGAAAATGGCACCATTATTAGAAACAAAGCTAGACTTGTTGCTCAAGGATACAATCAAGAAGAAGGTATTGATTATGAGGAAACCTTTGCACCGGTTGCTAGATTAGAATCAATTAAATGTTGTGTGCATTTGCATGTTATAAAAATTTTACATTATATCAAATGGATGTCAAAAGTGCATTTTTAAATGGTTACATTATGGAGGAAGTATATGTAGAGCAACCTCTTGGTTTTCAAAATCATGATTTTTCAAACCATGTTTTCAAACTCAAAAAGGCACTTTATGGCTTGAAACAAGCACCAAGAGCATGGTATGATAGATTGAGCAAATTTCTCATTGATAATGGTTTCGAAATGAAAAAAGTTGATACTACTCTTTTTGTTAAAACAAAAAATGATGATTTATTAATTGTTCAAATCTATGTTGATGATATTATATTTGGTGCTACTAATGTCTCTATGTGTGAGGAATTTTATAAGTGCATGCAACAAGAATTTGAAATGAGCTTAATGGGAGAATTAAATTTCTTCCTTAGACTTCAAATCAAGCAATCAATAGATGGGATCTTCATTAATCAAGCTAAATACACAAGAGATCTTCTCAAGAAGTTTGGCATGGATAATTCAAGGACATATAACACACCTATGGGTACATTAACCAAGCTTGACAAAGATGAGAAAGGAAAATATGTTGAGGTAACAAAGTATCGAGGTATGATTGGCTCTCATTTGTATTTAACTGCTAGTAGACCTGATATTATGTTTAGTGTGTGTATGTGTGCTAGATTTCAATCTTGTCCAAAGGAATCTCACCTTAAAGCTGTCAAAAAGATATTTAGATATCTTATTGGAACCATAAATCTAGGTCTTTGGTATCCTAAGTGTGATAATTTTGATCTAATTAGTTATTCGGATGCAGACTTTGCTGGAAGTCTTCTTGATAGAAAGAGCACTAGTGGCTCTTGCCATTTTCTAGGACATGCATTAGTCTCATGGTTTAGTAGAAAACAAAATTCTGTTGCCTTATCAACCGCGGAAGCCGAGTATATTGCAGTAGGAAGTTGTTGTGCACAATCTCTTTGGATGAAACAAATTTTAAAAGATTATGGTGTGGTATTTGATCATATTCCCATCAAATGTGACAATACAAGTGCCATCAACATTTCAAAAAATCTCATACAACACTCTAGGACTAAGCATATAGAGATTAGACATCATTTTATTAGAGATCATGTGCAAAAAGGTAATATTTCTTTAGAATTTGTTCCCACCGATAAACAATTAGCCGATATATTTACTAAACCCCTTAGTCAAGATAGATTTTGCATAATTAGAAGAGAATTAGGCATGTTGAATATGTCTTAATTTTGCTTTAATATGATAATCTTTGAATGGTAGCATATGTTAAGGGGGAGAATATATTTAGGGGGAGTAGTTAATTTGATTACATCTTTTTGATGATAACAAAAGGGGGAGAAATAGTTGAGTTGGATTGCTTATATTCATAACAAGTGCCATTCTTTTTGCTTATTATTGATTTTATTTTCATTCTTGATTTTAGATTATATTTTAAAGCAATCAATGGTTTGTCATCATCAAAAAGGGGGAGATTGTTAGCCCTAAGGCTACATGATAATTTTGATGATAACAATACACATTGATTAATTGAGATTTACTAACATGTTTATTTATGTGCAAGAGTAAGATCATTGAAATAATTTTAAAATCAAGAAGCGGCTTATTAAAATGAAGTGTAGAAGCTAAGGAGAAGACTACATGTTAAAGGCACCAAAGTTTAAGAACAAAGATTGACTTAAGGAATGTGACACAGGAGCAATGTTCAATCAATTGGTCATATATATCTCTACAAATATCCAAATAATGTGATTCTTAAGCCTTTAGAAAGACTACTCAATTTATAACATTTCATATGTTTTAATGAAATTCAAATTTCAAGTGCAAGGTTGTCCAAATCATCATGCAAGTTGAAAGACAAATGGAAGCAGCTGACATGAGCACCGAATACTCCTTTGGACATATCTTGAGCTTGAAAAATCAAAATGACTTGATTATTATGGAATTGGAAATATGCCTTAATGAAGAACATTTCATATGTTTTGAAGAAATTCAAATTTCAAATGGAAGGCTGAAATAATTGACATGCAATTCGGTGGATTGACACAGAGAAGAAAAATCAACTCACATGAGCACCGAA
This sequence comes from Boswellia sacra, assembly GCA_013180625.2. Taxonomy (NCBI): domain Eukaryota; kingdom Viridiplantae; phylum Streptophyta; class Magnoliopsida; order Sapindales; family Burseraceae; genus Boswellia; species Boswellia sacra. The sequence goes on from SNVD02005841.1 coordinate 184,051, forward strand.
TGGTGTTTTGGCCATATCTTAAGATAGAGATATCCAAATGCTTTGATTCTTAATTTTTTGGAAAGCTTATTCAAACATTCAGATCTTTTATTTTTTGAGAAATTCAAATTTCAAACGGAAGGCTGACAGAATTATCATTCAATTTGGTGGACTGAGACAAGAAAGAAAAATCAAGTCACATGAGTACCAAATAGTGTTTTGGCCATATCTTGAGCTATAGATATCCAAATGACTTAATTCTTGGTGCGTTGGAAAGCTTATTCAAATGTGCAGATATTTTATGTTTTTCAGATTTTCAAATGTCAAACGGAACATTAACAAAAATGGCAAACAAAATTATGGTTTTTATGGTGGGCAGAAAATTTGGAGATGGTGTCTTCACTTGATTAAGTTCATCTCATTTGCCTATAAAAGGAGTCATTCTCCCATGCATTCAAGAAGTGCAAGAGAAGCATTTTATCAAGCAAAAAGCAAGAGAAATATCAAGTCTAGAGAGCTTTTATATTATTTATCTACTCTTTGAAGAGAGTTATACTTTTGTTGTAAAAATTATCTTTGTTCTTATATTGTGGTGAGAGTGAGATATTATTGTAAAGGATAATAGTTATCCTTGAGAGAACTCTTATTGTGTGTTATCAAGAGTTGAAGGAAGTTGCCTTGGTGAGGTTGTTCATCAAGAAGAACTCTTGGTGTGGTGTTATCAAGGGTTGAAGGAAGTTGCCTTGGTGAGGTTGTTCATCAAGAAGAACTCTTGGTGTGGTGTTATCAAGGGTTGAAGGAAGTTGCCTTGGTGAGGTTGTTCATCAAGAAGAACTCTTGGTGTGGTGTTATCAAGAGTTGGAAGAAAAAGTCTTGGTGAGGTTGTTCATCAAGCAAGTTGTAAAGATTTCTACAACTTAGTGGAAAGCTTAGCTCGTGGAGCTAGGAGCCCGTGGACGTAGGCAAGGTTTGCCGAACCACGTAAATTGAGTTTGCACCCTCTCTATCCCTATCTCTTTACATTAACTTGCACTTGTGATTGTTCTTCATTTCTATTCTCTTAATTGCATTCTGTTTTCATCTTCTTCACCTTTATTCTTAAAGAAATAGTTAAATAATTTTGATTTTCAAGAAAAGTTTTCTAAATCCGTTTTGATAAATAAAAACCTAATTCACCCCCCTCTTGGGTTGCCATACCTTGGTCAACAAAAAGTACAATCTTTTGTTCTTTGAACAAAATGTGCACAATGAGACAGCTCCTGTCATTAATCAACCATTTATGGCTTTTTGATTAATCATTTTTGCTCTCACTTTTTTTTTTTATACATGATATTTCTTTAGCTTGTCCATATTGATGGGCTCAGTGAACTCCTTCCCTTCCATGTCTGATAGGATGACGGCTCTGCCATACATGATCTTCGTCATAATGAATGGGCCTTCCCAGTTGGGTTTAAACTTCCCTTAGGATCAAACACCACTAGTCTAGCCTGTTAAAAGACCAACTCCCATTCTTTGAACTTTCTTGCCTTTATTCTCTTGTTAAAGGCTCAAGCAACCTATTTCTAATATAGTTGCATGTGTTAGCCCTAAGGCTACATGATAATTTTGATGATAACAATACACATTGATTCATTGTGATTTACTAACATGTTTATTTATGTGCAAGAGTAATATCATTGAAATAATTGTAAAAACAAGAAAAGGCTTATTAAAATGAATTGTTGAAGCCAAGGAGAAGACTATATGTTAAAGGCACCAAAGTTTAAGAACAAGGTTTGTTTCAAGGAATGTGACACATGAGCAATATTCAATCAATTGGTCATATATTTCTCTACAAATGTCCAAATGACGTGATTCTTGAGCCTTTGAAAAGCTTGCTTAATTTATAACATTTTATATGTTTTAAAGAAATTCAAATTTTAAGTGTAAGGTTGTTCAAATCATCATGCAAGTTGAAAGACAAACAGAAGCAGCTGACATAAGCACCGAATACTCTTTTGGACATATATTGAGCTACAAATATCCAAATCACTTGATTCTTATGGAATTTGAAAGCTGACTTAACGAGGTAGATTTCATATGTTTTGAAGAAATTCAAATTTTAAATGGAAGGCTGACATAATTGACATGAAATTCAGTAGACTAACACAGAGAAGAAAAATCAACTCACATGAGCACCAAATGGTTTTTTGTCCATATCTTAAGATAGAGATATCAAAATGCTTTGATTCTTAATGTTTTGGAAATATTATTCAAATATACAGATCTTTCATGTTTTGAAGAAATTCAAATTTCAAACAGAAGGCTGACAGAATTATCATTCAATTTGGTGGACTGACACAAGAAAGAAAAATCAAGTCACATGAGCACTGAATGGTTTTTCAGCCATATCTTGAGCTACCGATATCCAAATGACTTTATTCTTAATGCGTTGGAAAGATTATTCAAATGTGCAAATCTTTTATGTTCTTCAGATTTTCAAATTTCAAACGGGACATTGACAAATATGGAAGAAAAAATTACAGTTTTTATGGTGGGCAGAAAATTTGGAGTTGGTGTCTTCACTTGATTAAGTTCATCTCATTTGCCTATAAAAGGAGCCATTCTCCCATGCATTCAAGAAGTGCAAGAGAAGCATTTTATCAAGCAAAAAGCAAGAGAAATATCAAGTCTAGAGAGCTTTTATATTATTTATCTACTCTTTGAAGAGAGTTATACTTTTGTTGTAAAAATTATCTTTGTTCTTGTATTGTGGTGAGAGTGAGATATTATTGTAAAGGATAATAGTTATCCTTGAGAGAACTCTTGTTGTGTGTTATCAAGAGTTGAAGGAAGTTGCCTTGGTGAGGTTGTTCATCAAGAAGAACTCTTGGTGTGGTGTTATCAAGGGTTGAAGGAAGTTGCCTTGGTGAGGTTGTTCATCAAGAAGAACTCTTGGTGTGGTGTTATCAAGGTTGAAGGAAGTTGCCTTGGTGAGGTTGTTCATCAAGAAGAACTCTTGGTGTGGTGTTATCAAGAGTTGGAAGAAAAAGTCTTGGTGAGGTTGTTCATCAAGCAAGTTGTAAAGATTTCTACAACTTAGTGGAAAGCTTAGCTCGTGGAGCTAGGAGCCCGTGGACGTAGGCAAGGTTTGTCGAACCACGTAAATTGAGTTTGCACTATCTCTATCCCTTTCCTCTTTACATTTACTTGTACTTGTGATTGTTCATCATTATTATTCTTTTGATTACATCTTTGATAAATTCTAATTTCATCTTCTTCACCCTTATTTTCAAAGAAAGAGTGAACTAATTTTGATCTTTTAAGAAAAGTTTTCTAAATCCGTTTTGATAAATAAAAACCCAATTCACTCCCCCTCTTTGGTTGCCATACCTGGGTGAACAAGTGGTATCAAAGCAAGGTTGCTCATTTTTTTAAATCTTAACCGATTTTGAGCTATGGCTACTTTTAATTCAACTTCATATGTTGAGGGACTTTCTATCTCTAGACCTCCATTTTTTAATGGAAGTGATTACTCTTATTGGAAAACTAGAATGAGTATTTTCTTAAAATCTTTTGATTATGATTTGTGGTCTATTGTTTTGGAAGGACCTTTTGTTCCTACCAAAATTGAAAATGGGGAATGCATGCTTAAAGAACCTAAAGAGTTTAGTGAAGATGATAAAAAGAAATTGAGTTTGAATGCTAAAGCTATGAATATGATGTATTGTGCTCTAGATAGAAATGAGTTTAATAGAATATCTACTTGTTCTACGGCACAAGAAATATGGTACACACTTGAAGTAACTCATGAAGGAACTAGTCAGGTTAAAGAATCCAAAATTGGTATGCTAGTTCATAGTTATGAGCTTTTTAAGATGAAATCGGATGAATCAGTTTCTGAAATGTTTACTAGATTTACAGATATTATTAATAGTTTGAAATCTCTTGGTAAATCTTATTCTAATGTTGAAATGGTGAGAAAGATTCTTAGGTGTCTACCAAAATCTTGGGAGCCAAAGGTGACGGCAATTCAAGAAGCAAAGGACCTCACCAAACTACCATTAGAAGAACTTATGGGTTCTCTCATGACTCATGAAATCACCTTGAAGGAGAATGAAGAAGATTTCAAGAAAAAGAAAAATATCGCTTTCAAATCTTCAACAAAAGAAGATGATGAGTCCGACGATGAAGGAGATGATGAAGATCTTGCATTCATCACAAGAAAGCTAAAAAGGATGATTAGAAGAAACCAAGGATTCAAGAAGAATTCTAGAAGGGAGTACAAAGGGCAAAGCTCAAAGCAAGATAAGAAAAATGATCAAGTCATTTGCTATGAGTGCAAGAAACCGGACATGTAAAGATGGATTGTCCTTACTTCAAGAGTCAAAACAAGAAATCCAAAGCAATGAAAGCCACAAATTGGGATGATAGTGAAGCTAGCTCCACCGAAGAAGAAGATTGCGAAGTGGCAAACATGTGCTTCATGGCTTTAAGTGAAGATGAGGTAAGTATTCTAAACTATGATCCTAAACTTTCATATGATGAATTACTTGAAGCATTCCAAAATTTACATGTACAAGTTGATAAGCAAAATTCAAAAATTAATGCTTTCAAAAAGAAGTCAAAAATCATGTTATCTCAATTAGAAGAGGTGGTAGAAATAAATGAAGCTTTAGAAAATGAAAATGAAATTTTAAAGCAAAAAGATTTTGAAAGTTTGGAAAGTCAAATACATTTATTAAAAACTGAAAATGACATTTTAAAACAAAAGGATTTTGATAAATTGGAGAAACAAAATGCTATTTTGAAAAAGGAAAATAATGACTTAAGAAATATTGTTGATAGTTTTACAAAAAGCACAAAAAATTTGAATTCTATGTTACAAAACCAAAGGTGTGTTTTTGATAAAAGAGATTTAGGATATAAAACTCATAAAAATCAAAAGTATTTTAAAAATTATTTTGCTCATGCATCTTCTAGAAATAATCCTAATCATTCATATACTTATTGTGGAAGAAAAGGACACAAAGTGCATTCTTGCTATATTAAGAGAAATCCTAATTTGAAACAAATATGGGTTCCAAAAAGTACATAACTAACCCCCAAGGACCCAAGAACTTTTGGGTACCAAAAAGTTACTCCTTGAATGTTGATTGTAGAGACAAAGGAGTGGCAAACACAAGTGGTACTTAGATAGTGGATGCTCAAGGCATATGACCGGAGATGCCTCCAAGTTCTCAAGATTAATCATGAAGAAAGGAGGATATGTGACCTTCGGTGATAATGCCAAAGGAAGGGTAATCGGACATGGTGATATTGGTAACCCTTCTTCACCTATTATTAAAGATGTTTTGCTTGTTCATGGTTTAAAACATGATTTGATTAGCATTAGTCAATTGCGTGATAAGGGATACTTTATTACTTTTGAGCCTAATAGATGTGTGCTTAAGGATGTTGGTAACAATAAGACATTATTTGTTGGTAATAGATGTGGTAATATTTTTATACAATTGATATTGATGTTAATGATCATGTAGAAAATTGTTTCATTGTTAATCATGATGCTTGGTTATGGCATAGAAGGTTAGGTCATGCTAGCATGGACACAATTTCAAAAATTTCTAAAAATGATTTAGTTGATGGTCTTCCAAAAATAAAATTTGAAAAGGATAAGATTTGTGATGCTTGTCAATTTGGAAAACAAGTGAGAACTTCTTTTAAACAAAAGAAATTTATTTCAACAAATAAACCTCTACAATTACTTCATTTGGATTTATTTGGACCATCAAGAACTCAAAGCCTTGGTGGAAAGTATTATGTTTTTGTTATTGTGGATGATTATTCAAGATTCACTTGGGTGTTATTCTTGAAAACTAAAAATGAGGTTACACAAGCTTTTTCAAAATTTGCAAAAAGAGTCCAAAATCAAAAAGGGTATTCTATTGTGTCCATTAGGAGTGATCATGGTGGTGAAGTAGACAATGTTGCATTTGAAAATCTTTGTGATGAAAATGGTTTTGAGCATAATTTTTCCTCACCTATAACTCCACAACAAAATGGTGTTGTTGAAAGGAAAAATAGGACTATCCAAGAAATGGCTAAGACCATGTTACTTGAAAATAATTTGCCAAAATATTTTTAGGCCGAAGCCGTTAATATCGCATGCTTTATAATCAATAGAGTCCATATTAGAGCTTTAATAGAGAAAACTCTTTATGAACTTTGGAAAGGAAGAAAACCAACATTGGATTTTTTAAAGTTTTTGGATGTAAATGTTTTATTTTAATCACCAAGGATAACCTTGAAAAATTTGATGCAAAAGCCGATGTTGGAATTTTTGTTGGCTGCTCCAACCATAGTTAAGCATATAGAGTTTTTAACAAAAAAAAAAACTCTTGCTATTAAAGAAATTATGCATGTTGAATTTGATGAAACTAATGTGATTTCTTCAAAGAATTTAGATGATGATATTGTTGAGGTAGAAAGGCAAATCAAGGAATCAAGGCTTGATAAAAAGAGCCAAGATGAATTACAACTTCAACAAGAAAAGCTTGAGGAAGTAAATGATTCTTCCCAAGAATTACCAAAGGAATGAAGGTATGCAAAAGCTCACCCTAAAGATCTCATTATTGGTGAACCATCACAAGGTCTGAGAACTAGATCTTCTTTTAGGAACTTTTGTAATCATTTTGCATTTGTCTCTCAATTTGAACCAAAATCTTTTAAAGAAGCCAAAAATGAGGAAAGTTAGATTTTGGCTATGCAAGAACAAATGAACTAATTCGACAAAAATCAAGTTTGGGAATTAGTCCCTAGACCCAAATATGACTAAACCCCATAGTCAAGATAGATTTTGCATAATTAGAGGAGAATTAGGCATGTTGGATATGTCTCAATTTTTCTTTTATATGATAATCTTTAAATGGTAGCATATGTTAAGGGGGAGAACATATTTAGGGGGAGTAATTAATTTGACTACGTCTTTTTGATGATAACAAAAGGGGAAGAAATAGTTGGATTGCTTATATTCAGAACAAGTGCCTTTTTTGTTTATTCTTCATTTTATTTTCATTCTTTATTTTTGATATTATTTGAAAGCAATCAATGGTTTGTCATCATCAAAAAGGGGGAGATTGTTAGCCCTAAGGCTACATGATAATTTTGATGATAACAATACACATTGATTCATTGTGATTTACTAACATATTTATTTATGCGCAAGAGTAATATCATTGAAATAATTGTAAAAACAAGAAAAGACTTATTAAAATGAAGCGTTGAAGCTAAGGAGAAGACTATATATTAAAGGCACAAAAGTTTAAGAACAAGGTTTGTTTCAAGGAATATGACATATGAGCAATGTTCAATCAATTGATCATATATTTCTCTACAAATGCCCAAATGATGTGATTCTTGAGCCTTTGGAAAGCTCGATTAATTTATAACATTTTATATGTTTCAAATGAATTCAAATTTCAAGTGTAAGGTCGTCCAAATCATCATGCAATTTGAAAGACAAACAGAAGCAACTGACATGAGCATCGAATACTCTTTTGGACATATCTGGAGCTACAAAGATCCAAATCACTTGATTCTTATGGAATTGGAAAGCTGAATTAATGAGGAACATTTTATATGTTTTGAAAAAATTCAAATTTCAAATGGAAGGCTGACATAATTGCATGCAATTCGGTAGACTGACACAGAGAAGAAAAATCAACTCACATGAGCACTGAATGGTTTTTTGTCCATATCTTAAGATAGAGATATCAAAATGCTTTGATTCTTAATGTTTTGGAAAGCTCATTCAAATATTCAGATCTTTCATGTTTTTGAGAAATTCAAATTTTAAACAGAATGCTGACAGAATTATCATTCAATTTGGTGGACTGACACAAGAAAGAAAAATCAAGTCACATGAGCACCGAATGGTTTTTTGGCCATATCTTGAGCTACAGATATCGAAATGACTTGATTCTTAATGCGTTGGAAAGCTTATTTAAATTTGAAAATTTTCATGTTTTTCATATTTTCAAATTTCAAACAGAACATTGACAAAAATGGAAGACAAGATTACACTTTTTATGGTGGGCAGAAAATTTGGAGTTGGTGTCTTCACTTGATTAAGTTCATCTCATTTGCCTATAAAAGGAGCCATTCTCCCATGTATTCAAGAAGTGCAAGAGAAGCATTTTATCAAGCAAAAGGCAAGAGAAATATCAAGTCTAGAGAGCTTTTATATTATTTATCTACTCTTTGAAGAGAGTTATACTTTTGTTGTAAAAATTATCTTTGTTCTTGTATTGTGGTGAGAGTGAGATATTATTGTAAAGGATAATAGTTATCCTTGAGAGAACTCTTGTTGTGTGTTATCAAGAGTTGAAGGAAGTTGCCTTGGTGAGGTTGTTCATCAAGAAGAACTCTTGGTGTGGTGTTATCAAGAGTTGAAGGAAGTTGCCTTGGTGAGGTTGTTCATCAAGAAGAACTCTTGGTGTGGTGTTATCAAGGGTTGAAGGAAGTTGCCTTGGTGAGGTTGTTCATCAAGAAGAACTCTTGGTGTGGTGTTATCAAGGTTGAAGGAAGTTGCCTTGGTGAGGTTGTTCATCAAGAAGAACTCTTGGTGTGGTGTTATCAAGAGTTGGAAGAAAAAGTCTTGGTGAGGTTGTTCATCAAGCAAGTTGTAAAGATTTCTACAACTTAGTGGAAAGCTTAGCTCGTGGAGCTAGGAGCCCGTGGACGTAGGCAAGGTTTGCCGAACCACGTAAATTGAGTTTGCACTCTCTCTATCCCTTTACTCTTTACATTTACTTGCCCTTGTGATTGTTCATCATTATTATTCTTTTGATTGCATCTTTGATAAATTATAATTTCATCTTCTTCACCTTTATTTTCAAAGAAAAAGTGAACTAATTTTGATCTTTCAAGAAAAGTTTTCTAAATCCGTTTTGATAAATAAAAACCCAATTCACCCCCCCTCTTGGGTTACCATACCTGGGTCAATAGCATGTGAGATCTAGCCTTTATTCTTTTCTTATCAATCAAGGCCAATTGTTCATGTCTATTGTCAGTCCATTCCCCTTTAAGGATGCTTACTTCTATTAAAACCCTCCTAATTTTATTTTTATCTTAATTGGTAGGACCGCTTTTGAACCATGCATTAATGAGAAAGGTGTCATGCTTGTCGAGCTTCTAGGTGTTGTTCTATAACCTCATAACACAACAGTAACTTCTATGCTCAATCTTTATATGTTTGTACCACTTTGGCCAACATTTTCTTGATGTTTTTATTGGTCGTTTCTGCTGCTCCGTTTGCTTGTGGCATATATGGAGACAACTTATGGCGTTCAATTCTATACCTCTCGAACAAGACCTTAGTTTCTGCTTGAAACTAGACCCCATTGTCAATTACGACATGGTGTGGTACTCTAAATCTGCATAAGATGTTCTTTTTGATAAACTTCGCTATCTACTTTACCCCTAACTTACTATAGGACTCAACTTCTATCCATTTGGTGAAGTAGTCAATTGCCACCACCACATATCGATGCCCATTAGAGGCCAACGGCCTTATTTTGCCTATAATGTCAATGCACCATGCAGCAAAGGGCCATAGCATTGTCATCCCTTATAGTTCCAAGGGTGGCTGGTTAATCAAATTTTCATTGATCTAACATTCGTGACATCTCTTCACAAACTGGACGCAATCTATCTCGATGGTTAGCCAATAAAAACCTTGCCTCATTATTTTCTCGCAAGTAGCAGCCCATTAATATGTGGCCCATGTACACCACTATGGATTTCTTCCATAGGCCTTTGTGCTTCTCTCTCATTGACACACTTCAATTGCATCCCTTCTGGCATTCTCTTGTACATCACCCCCTGATGACAAGTAAATTGTTGGGCCAACTTCTGTAACACAACCTTATCTTTCTTACTGGCCTCCTCAGGCAAAACCCTCATCTAAATATCTCTTCAAGTCATAGAACCATGGCTTTTCATCTACCTCAACCTCCATTACATAAGGTTCCATATAATAGGGACCTCATGCCTGTGATATCACTATTGGTCTCACCAATAATTCTTGCATACTCAACCAAACTGATGCTAATAAAGCCAATGCATTAGCCATCTGATTCTCACTCCTACGAAGATGAATGAAGGTGCACTATTTGAACCTCCCAATCAACCTTCTTATGTGTTCAAGGTACGGTTTCAACCTTCCTTCCTGTAGATCCTAATCTTCATTTGCTTGAGAGATGACCAATTTTGAATCCCCTAACACTTCCATTTTACCAATACCTATAGCAATCACGACTTCCAAGCCAAAGGCGTAGGCTTCGTATACAGCCATGTTGTTAGTGACCCAGAATTTTAACTTCTTGGCGAATGGAATGACTTCTTCAATTGTTGACACTAGAATAACTCTTATTCCAGTGCCATTGTGACTGACGGCTCGATTAAAAGACATCCTCCATCCCACTACCAAGATTACCTCTAGATGTTCATTTGGGAATACCAACTCCAATGGTTCGTCACCATCAACCTAGCTTATAGCCAAGAATTATGCTACTACTTTTTCTTTTACCACCTTCTTTGTGACATATTCTATGTCAAATCCTAACAACTACCAGTAGCCATCTTACTTACTTTCCCACCAATGCTGGTGCTTCATAAAGATACTTCATTAGATCCTCTTTCGATACAGCCTTAATTTTATAAGACTGAAAGTAATGCCTCAACTTCTTTGAGAGCCAAACCATGGTCAAGCACGTTTTCTCCACATAGCTATTCTTCATCTCATATGGTAGCAACTTCTTGCTAAGTCAATAGATGGCATGTTTTACACTGCTTTCACCTTCTTATGCCAGCATAGCACCAATGGCCTCCTCCTCGAAAGCCAAGTAAAGAATTAAATTGTTACCAGGTTTTTGTGATCCCAAAAACTGGCAGATTCTACAAGCATTTTCTAATCTTCTTAAATGCTTTTTGGCACTCGTCATTCCATTCCACCGGTTGATCCTTCTTTAAAAGCTTAAAGATAGGTGCACAAATGGTTGTCAGTTCATAAATAAACTTACTGATGTGTTGGATCTTTCCCAAAAACCCTCGAACTTCTTTTTTGATCATAGGTGATGGCATCTCTATAATGGTCTTAACCTTGTCTGGATCTACTTCTATCCCCTTCGTGCTAACTTTAGACCTAACAACTTTCTTGTGGTGACTCTGAAGTCAAACTTATTTGGATTTAGCCACAGCTTGTATTTTTTCACCCTTTCTATGAACCTCTCTAATGCCTCAAAGTGACTCTCTCGAGTCTTGGATTTCACTATCATGTCATCCATATAAACTTCTATCTCCTTATGCATCACATCATGAAACAGCATTTTGCCATTCGTTGTTAAGTTGCCCTTGCATACTTCATTCCGAAGGGCATCACCTTATAATAGTAGGATCCCCATTCTGTAACGAAGGCCGTTTTCATCTTATCTTTATTGGCCATCATTATCTGGCTATATCCAAAAAACCTGTCTATGAGAGAAAATATTACACTGATAGCGATGCTATTTCCCAACTCATTGATGTGAGGCAAAGAAAAATCATCCTTTTGTGAGGCCTTGTTCAAGCCTCGATAATCCACACACATTCAGACCCTTCCATCCTTCTTCTGTACTGGCACGATATTGGCTAACCGTTCTGGATATTTCACCACTTCTAAGAACTTGGCTTCAATTTGCTTGGAGACTTCCTTTTTGATTTTTTGGGCCCACTCAAGTCTCATCCTCCTTAATTTCTATTTAATTGGCTTCATATGCAGATAAGATGGAATTGTATGCTCAGCAATGCTTCTTTCGATTCCAAGCATGTCGCCATAGGACCAGGTGAATCCTTTTTCATGTTTCTTTATTAATTTTTCAAATCTCTCTCTCTCTCTCTCTCCTCTCTCTTCAGGAGTTGTATCAAGTGCAATGCATTTGTTCATAGGTTTTTCAATTGTACCAAGATTAATGTCATGAGTTTGAATAGCATGGATATCAAATATACTAGTGAAATACAAATTATGATGCACAATACCATTAGAAAAGACATCACACAAGTAGGCAAACTGATTCTTCATTGCATCAAATTTAGAAACATAAACAATGTCCTCTTCTTTGAAGAGGTTGGGTACAAGCACATCCTCATAAGATACATTTTTTATTCCTTCTCCGATGAAAGCTGCAAGTCGATGGATGGATCCATTTGTAGTGCTTGATCTTGAGGGCTTCTCCTCTTCGATGGCTATCTTCTCCATTTCTCTAACCAAATCATTCCCCTTAGAGACTCCTGCCTGAAGGATATCTTTGAAGATCTCATATTCGGGCTTTCGCATTCCCTTTAAAATCTATTATAGACACTGGATTTTTTAGGCACGATGATGAAATGAAGATAAATTTGGGCAAAGAGAATAACTAAAATGCCCTCGAGCGTTGAGAAGAGAAGGGTGAAAGGGGATTAGTAAAGAGTTTTGAAAACTAACATATGACTTTGAAAAATCACAGAAGTTAATCCAAAAGGAATATGATGATGAATAATATAGTGTTGCGAAGCTACGGATGCCTAGTTTTTGTAGGAATTTACATATTACAAATCAGAGTTGAACTCAAAAAGTTATAAGCAATTGAATAAACAAAGGTCAGAAAGGACTGCATTGCAAAATTATAAAATACTCAGTCGGTTGGCACTGTTCACTGGCACCATTCATCGTCATTATTCATTCGAATCCCACATTGATTTTTTATCATATTTTCACTCCAAGGAAAGCCTATATAAGCACACCTTGCCCACACTGCCTAGCACACCGATTGTCAAATATAATCATCTTTCTCTCTCTTGAAGACACGCTTGAGAATTTGAGAAGTCATTTCCAGTATAGATTTTTTTAGGCGTTTCATTGCTCTAAACCCAAAAATGTATGTCTTAAAAGTAGAATTCTCTCCTCCCTCCCATTTTCTCTTTTATTTTTATGCTTAGGAGCATGTTTAGGGTTATTATGAATTGTTCTAACCCAATTTGTTTTGCAACATAGATAAGCGTGTCGAGGTAAGTACGCAATACTTCGTAAAACAATCCTTCCTTTTTAAGAATCATGCTTAAGAATTTACTTTCTTTGTGAATGCTTAGAATCATGATTAGGAAAATATGTTTAAAATTATGCTTAAAAGCAAACGATTAGAAATCATGCTAGGAAAACTTACATGCTTTGATGAATGCTAGGAATAACATATAATAGATAGAATTACCACTTTACCCTTGAATGCTATGATTACTATGATTGGTGATTATTTAAATTAGGCTAGAATATGCCATGAATACCATGAATTAGGCTAGAATATGCCATGAATGTTATGATTTCAGCTACAAATGCCACGATGATACATGATATGAATAATGCTAGAATGGCTATGGGTAGAATTTATCAAAATCTAGGCTAAAAATGCCATGATATTAGATTATGGCTTTGTATCATTTATGAATGTATAGATATTTGTCTACTAAGAAGTGTATTTGTATGACACCATGAAATGGTGGTGGAGTCGTATTGATGGTGAAGGACCATCACTAAATATTCAAATACATGAATGTATAGAATGTTTTATTATATTATTGAATAACAAATATAAAAACCTCTTCCCTTTCTCCATGTTCGATGGAAATGTAATCATTTCTCCTCCCTCTTTCTATGTAGGAATGTACTACTATTTTGAATGAATAATCACCTCATATGTTTAATGAAGATAAAAATGAGAACGTGTGCATAAAATGAATCACTTAAGCGGACTAAGTAACAACACGAGTTATTCCTATTTGGTATTTCCCAAATGGAGGCTGGATTCATATTCAGACGAGTCAAAAGGCTCATATCTAACTTATTGAATCCATCTTTGAAGGGATGAGGGTAGATTAGGTCCCAAAGTGAGGGATCAAATTGGCCCTGTTCATTCATAATTGAATAATTGGGTGGCGACTCCATTCTCCAGATGTGCCCATAGCTCATTTGTGTTCCCTTAAGTCTCGAAAGAGGCTTTGACACAGTGTCGTGGTTGCAAACAGTATGAAAGGATGAAAGCCCCGTTCACAATGGTGAGTCCATTTAGGATAAGAGAAGTTGATTCCAATGGGAAAACCAAATTTTAATACCTCGTGTTGATATAATGAGTCCTCGTATCACTACACTTTTGCACACAATGAGCACAAAATGCCTAAACTAGCCGTGTGGCATTGGCATGAGAAGTCTTTGGCTCCATTCGACTTCTAAACGACTCATGTTGATGTCACCACTATTGAGCACATACCATTGAATTGGTATAAAAAGAGACTGGCCCAAGGCGGCATCTATCACTCGAAGGAGCCCAGACCATTGCACCCTTGAGACTCAAGCCCATGTAAATGACTTTAGAAATTTCCAATAGGATGAATATCTAAAACCAATGTTGAAATGCATGTCTATGGATGTAAATTCCCTTTGATTAGAATAACATCAAGTCGAAACCTCGTGGAACCGTGAACAAATGCCACATGTCAAAGAATAAAGTGGGAACATGTGCCATGGGTTAAGGTTATCATGACGTCTTGAAAACCATGTTATGATAATCATGAAGAATCCAACATCATAATGAATGTTAGAATTATGAGAGAGAATCTAACATTCCAACATCCCATGATTATGACTTGGGAATGAGGCCAAAAATCTTAGGAAAAGAGACTCAACCTCATGTGCGTTGAAGGAATAAGGTCGGAAGGTTGAAGGCATGTCTATGCCCTTGTATGAGCATGCATCATATCATGTATACATGCATGCATGCATAGCATTAACACCTTTTGTTTTCCAGCCATCATTGCTTAGGTTAGATGAGGTGGATGTTGGATAAACCAAGAAGAACCAATTGACGAAATGGCCGAACCTAACGATAACAATGTTGAAATGGTCGAACTCATTGAAGCACTCTAAACTAGGCCTAAACCATATGAACCCACTTTCACATGAGGGTAATGGTGGTAAAAATGGCAAGATAAGCCAAGGTAGAGACAAAGGGAAAAGCCTAGCCAACCAGGAAGAACCCGAATCGGTCAGGCAGTTGGGTAAGGACATGAAAAAAGTCCAATACTTCTTGAACAAGAATAGGCTAAAAGAGGTTGAAGACCTAGATGACATCTTACTCATTGGAGACAATGACTTGTCACCAAAGTTTTGTTTGTCAAACTTGCCCAAGTTCAATAGAGAGGGCAATCCAAAGACACACTTGAGACATTATGTAGCTATCATGACCACCACTCCTTTGATGAAGGAATATATCTCAAAGTATTAACACTATCCTTAGATGGTGATACAGTAGTATGGTATCACGATCTTCCCAAAAAAAGTCCAAGAAGATTGGGAAGAGCTATCAAAGCATTTCGTAGAACAATATGACAACAACACCCAATTGGGGGTAACTTTGAGGGATTTGGAGGCAACACATCAAAAGCCATTTTGAGACTTTCTCAACATATCTAGTCCGTTGGAGGGTCAAAGCTGCCTAGATAACGACGGCCTGTGAAGAAAAACTAGGTATGCATGGTGATTAGTGGAGCCCATAGCTTCATCAGTGATAGGCTTATAGGCTTTCCAATCAAGACATTTGAAGATTTGTGTGATTCGGGCATTCAAATAGAAGATTTGGAGGCCAGGCAGAGGAGAAGTACCAACAAAAATCAAGAGCAGTATGACCAATCTAGTAGGTTAGACAATGATGATGCATAATGTGAATGGGGCTTTCATCTCGCTAGAGCATTACGACCACGATACTATGTCAAAGCCTCTTTCGAGAGTTAAAGGAGCACAAACAGGCCATGGGCACATCTGGAGAAAGAAGTCGCCACCCAATTATTTAATTGGGAATGAATAGAGGTAATATGATCCCTTGTTTCAGGACCTAAACTATCCTCATCCAGTCAAAGATAGGTTTGGGAAGTTAGGTACAAATCTTTTTACTTGCTCAGATGTAAATCCAACCTCCACTTAGGAATTACCAAATAGAAATATCTCGTCTTTTTACTTAGTCCACTTAGATTTTTCGTTTTATGTAGACATTATTCATTTTATCTTCTTTAAACATGCATGGTGATTATTCAATCAATGAGAGTTGTATATTCATACAAAGAAATAGGGAGGAGAATAAAATACATTTCCTTTCATACATGGGGGAAGGGGAGAGGATTACAATAATTGTTATTTAACTATAAAGTAAATTCTACTTTAACATTTCAAATATCTCATTCATACATATATTCCATTGCAAATTCATGCACATTATAAATTCTTACATAAGCATTCAAGGCGACACTCAATAGATAATGAATTCCTCACCATCACTTGTGAGTCTATCCAAAGTCTATCAGGTCTCTACATACATATTCATGTTATTCAAGTATTCATCCTAAGTGATGGTTCCTTAGCATCAATGTGAGTCCACCATCACTTCATGACATACCCATAGCATATATTCATAAATCAATTAGTTCAACACAAAGCCATAATCTAATATCATGGCATTCTAGCCTAGATTTTGATAAATTCTACCATGGCAATTCTACCTATTACTATTTTAGCATTATTCATATCATGTATCATCGTGGAATTTGTAGCCTAAATCATAACATTCATGGCATATTCTAGCCTAATTCATGGTATTCATGGCATATTCTAGCCTAATTCAAACATCCAACAATCATAAAATTCAAAGACAAAATGGTAATTCTACCTATTATATTCTATTTCCTAGCATTCATCAAAGCAAGTAAGTTTTCCAAGCATGATTCCAATCATGTGCTCTTAAGCATAATTCTAAACATGTTTTCCTAATCATGATTCTAGGTATTCGAAAAGAAAGTAAATTCCTAAGCATGATTCTTGAAAGGAGGATTGTGGACTTACCTCGACACACTTATCCATCTTGTAAAACAAATTGGGTTAGAACAATTCGTAATAACCCTAAGCATAAAATAAAATCCTGAATATGCCTCTTCTACGCAAGAAAAATAAAAGAGAAAATAGGATGGAGGAGAGAATTCTACTCTCAAGACGTACCCTTTTCGGGTTTAGAGCAATAGAACGTCTAAAAATATATACTAAAAAAGACTTCTCAAATTCTTGAGCATGTCTCTAGGAGAGAGAAATGACAATCGATGTGCCTTGAGAAGTGAAAAAGGGGTTGTTTATATAGAGGAGGGGTGCAGACGAAAAAGGAAGTTTCTAAAGAAAATTTTCGAAAATAAACCCAAGACAGCCAGACAACCATCTCCAGACAGTCGGGCAGCCATCTAATAGATTACCAACCATTGGCCAATAGTTGGCCAACTCTCAAATGGCCGGATGGCTATCTAATGGTCGGCTGGCTAATTTCCTTTCGGCCCATTCCTTTTTTATCATCCTCTGATGCAGTCCCTTCGAACCTTTATTCCTTCGATCATGCATAACTTTTGGTATTCACCTCTGATTTGTGATCTATACATTTCTATGAAAACTAGACATCCGTAGCTTCACAACAGTATATGATTTATTACTAGATTCATGTCGGATTAATCTCAGCGGTTTTTCAAAGTCATGTATTAGTTTTCTAGAATCTTCACCAACTTCTTTTCACCCTTCTCTTCTTGACTCTCTCAAGGGCATTTTGGTCATTTTGTTTACTATACATTCATCTTCATTTCATCCTCGAGCCTCAAAAATCTAGTGTCTACACATAAGTGCATGCTTGATAAAAGACTTGATCGATAATAGGAGAATTCCTAATTTGGAGAGAGAATAATGATGTTTCGAAATGTTTTATCTTAAGAATGATATAAGAGTTGTGTATTCTTTTAATGATCAGTGATAAAATCATGATACTCATTGGAAATAGATTTTTAGTAATACATGAGATTGCGTTGTTTGCATGCTTAACTCTTAAGGTCTCACAAGGCTCTAGAACCTGTTTGATCGCCACTTGAGGTGAAATCCTAGGCTTCATAACATAAAGGAAGTGATTTAGGCCTTCTTTGGATCGATTGAGCCTTTCAAGCCCACCTATACTTACTTCATCGTCACTAGTATACCCTATTGAGCCTAATCAAGCCTTTTCTTTGTCGAACCACAAAACTTATCCTAACCTAGAAAATTTTCCCTATTCAACTCTGATTTGTGATTTGTAAATTTGTATGAAAACTAGACTTATCTTCGCAACGATATATGACTCATCACCAGATTTCTCCAAGATTAATGTCTGTAATTTTTTAAAGTCATTTATCAGTTTTCCAGACTCTTCATCAACTTCTTTTTACCCTTCTATTCTTGACTCTCTCAAGGGCATTTTGATCATTTTCTTTTCTCAACATTCATATTCATTTCATCCTCAAGCCTCAAAAATCTAGTGTCTACATATAAGTGCATGCTCGATAAAAGACTTGATTGATAATGGGAGAATTTCTAATTTAGAGAGAGAATAGTGATGTTTTGGAATGCTTTGTTTAATAATTATACGAGAGTTGTGTATTCTTTTAATGATCATTGATAAAATCATGATAACCATTAGAAAGAGATTTTTGGTAATACATTAGATTGCGTTGTTTGCATGCTTGACTTGTTTTGCTAGATCAGTTTTATTCTTGATTCTTCAATCATTTGAGCACAATAGCCATGAATATGGAACTTTATATCGCTTAGAGAAACTTTATGTGAATAAACTTGCTGTTAAGATCTCACAAGACTCTGGAACCTGTTTGATCATCACTCGAGGCAAAATCCTAGGCTTCACAACATAAAGGAAGTGATTTAGGCCTTCTTTGGATTAATTGAGCCTTTCAAGCCCACCTATACTTGCTTCATCATCACTAGTACTCTATTGAGCCTAATCAAGCATTTTCTTTGTCAAACCATGAAATTTATCCTAACCCTAAAAATTTTTGCTATTCAACTCCGATTTGTGATCTGTAAATTTCTATAACAACTTGACATATGTAGCTTCGCAATGGTATATGACTCACCACCAAATTCCTCTCAGATTGATCTCTGTGATTTTTCAAATTCATGTATCAGCTTTATAGGCTCTTCGCCAACTTCTTTTCACCCTTCTCTTCTTGACTCTTTTAAGGGCATTTTGATCATTTTCTTTGCTCAACATTCATATTCATTTCATCCTCGAGCCTAAAAAATCTAGTGTCTACCCTCGATAAAAGACTTGATCGATAATGGAAGAATTCCTAATTTAGAGAGAAAATATTGATGTTTCGCAATGCTTTGTCTAAGAATGATACAAGAGTTGCGTATTCTTTTCATGATCTTTGATAAAATCATAATACTCATTAGAAATAGATTTTTCATAATACACGAGATTGTGTTGTTCACATGCCTGACTCCTTTTGCAAGATGAGTTTCATTCTTGATTCTTCAATCATTTGAGCACAATGGCCATGAATATGAAACTTTATATCACTTAGGGAAACTTTATGTGAATAAAGCTTGGTGTTACGATCTCACAAGACTCTAAAACCTGTTCGATCACCATTCAAGGCGAAATCCTAGGCTTCACAAAATAAAGAAAGTGGTTTATGCCTTATTTGGATCGATTGAGCCTTCCAAGCCCTCCTATACTTACTTCACTATCACTAGTATACCCTACTGAGCCTAATCAAGCCTTTTCTTTGTCAAACCACAAAATATATCCTAACCCTGAAAATTTTTGCTATATAGTACCCTTCACTCATAACATATGAACATTATAGAAAAGCGCATTAAGAGCCATGTTTATGGGGGAATGAAATGTGCAATTTTGAGCTCCAAAGAAGAGGAACAAGAAAAGAAAAAAAAAAAGAGCGAGAAATGAAAGAAGAAGAAAAAGAAAAAGAAAAAGAAAAAAAAGGAGAGTGCTAGTCCCATTACTCGTAAAGTTTAGGGGTGTAGTCATTTGAAATCAAAAAGAAAAACAAACACAGTGGGTAAAAACTCAAAGTTTGGGAGTACAAATGGAAGAAGTTGATGCCCTCAATTAAAACGTAGAATTGTTGTATAATTATGGGTGAGATAACCTTATAGTCTCCTTTATCATACCTTGACCCTAGCCTATCGTTACAAGCTTGATAAAGCCCTAATGATCCTTGATGTATAAGCCTACATTAATGGAGAGTAGTATGAAAAGTGGGCCTATGATGGTCCTTCTATCTTTAGAGATTGATCACTAGTTTCTATTTGCATTAAGCTATCTGAGTCTTAGTAAGTGAAGTATGTTGGCTATACACACAAACATGAAGAATCTTGAATGAAGCAATTCTAGCCTAGAGTCAAAATTGTAAACAATCACGATATAAATGGATTACCATTGAGCTATTGAAATTGAAAAATCTTTGAGAAATTTGAATGAATTAAATTGATACACAACTTACAATATTCAACTTTTTATTGGAGGATATTGGGTTTATTGAAAACATATCAAAAAAAGGAAATTTATCAACAGTTTCCATTAAGGGTATCAAAGAAGCAACTTTGCCACCAATAGTGAAGAAGCAAGATATTTGGAAAAAGTTAGCCACTTTGTCTAGAATGGATGTTTACAAAGAAGAAGGAATAATACCTTTAAGGCTAGATGAAGAAATTCCTCAAGACAATGCCTGAATCTTCATACAACGGCTAAAAGAATTGCCCATTCATCTTAAGGAGTGAAAAAAAGCAAGAGAGCAAAGAATTGCCCTAATCATCTTGAAAATCAAGGAAGATCGAATTATCTCAATCATCTTGGAGAAGTGCAAGAAAATGATGCTAGAATGGACAGCCTCTCTTGTAGCCAAATGTGAAGAAAAAAAGAAAAACAATGAAAAGCCTGTTAAGTTGAAAACCTTGAAAAGGCGGCTTAGACAAAAATTAAGGCAAGCCCGCTAAGCTAAAAACCCGAAAGGGCAACTTAGGTAAAAGTTAGGGCATGAAAGAAAAGAAGAAAAAGGCTGCTGAGTTGAAAACCTAGAAAAGGCAACTTAGGCAAAAGTTAGGGCAAGCGCATTGTGAATTGGGCTTTCATCCCGTCAAAGCGGTTGCAGCCACGACACTGTGTAAAAGCCCCTTCCAAGGCTCGAGGGAACACAAACAAGCCATGGGCATGTCTAGAGAAAGGAGTCGCCACCCAATTATTCAATTGGTTATAAATAGGGGCAATCCGATCCCTCGCTTTGGGACCTAAACTACCCTCATCCCTTTAGAGATGGGTTCAAAAAGTTAGGCACGAGTCTTTCAATTTGCCCGGATGTAAATCAAGCCTCCACTTGGGAAACACCAAATAAGAATATCTCGTGTTATTACTTAATTCACTTAAATGGTTCATTTTATGCACACATTCTTAATTTTTATCTTTATTAAACATGTTAAGTGATTGTTTAACTAAAGCAGTTTTATATTCAAACAAAGAAAGAGGGAGGAGAATAGATTACATTTTTGTCATACACGGGGGAAGGGGAGTGGATTACAACATTGCCATTCAACAATAATATAATGTTTCATACATTCACATGCATTCAAAACTCAGTAGATGACGAATTCCTTGCCACCATATGTGAGTCGATTTAATGTCTATCAAACTTCTATTCATAGCTAAGGCATACATTCATAGTATGTGCTCTCACCATCAATGTGAGTCCACCATCACTTCATGGCATCATACAATTACACTTCTCAATATGTAAATATTCTATCATGGTATTCTACCTATTGCTATTCTAACATAATTCATATCAATTTATTAAAAATCATGGCATTTCTAGTGTAGACATGGCATTTCTAGCCTAATCATAGTTATTATGGCATATTATAGCTTAATCATGGCATTTCTAGCCTAATTCAAGCAATTGAAATCCACCATAGCTATTCTAGCTCAAACACGACATTCAATGGCAAAATGATAATTCTACTTATTCTATGCTATTTCCTAGCATACATCAAAGCCAATATAAGTTCTCCTTAGCTTGATTCTAATCATGTGCTCTTAAGCATGATTCTAAGCATGTGCTTCTAAGCATATTTCTAAGTATTCATGAAAAAATTAAATTCCTAAGCATGTTTCTAAATAAGGAAAGGAAAGATGACTTATCTTGACAAGCATTTCCACCTTGCAAAACAAATTGGGTTAGCACAATTCATAATAACCTTAGACATGCTCCTAAGCATAAAAAAAAAATCCTAAACATGCTTATTCTAAGCAAGAAAAATAAAATAGAATATGGGAGGGAGGGGAGAATTTTGCTCTCAAGACGTACCTTTCCGGGTTTAGAGCAATAGAACGCCTAAAAAATTATACTCAAAAAGACTTTTCAAATTCTTGAGCGTGTCTTCAAGAGGGAGAAAGCATGATTGTATTTGACAATCGATGTGTCTTGGGAAGTGTGGCTAAGGTGTGCTTATATAGGCTTTCCTTAGAGTGAAAATATAATAAAAAATTGATGTGGGACACAAATGAACGTTGCCGGCGATTAGTAAAAGTTAACAATACTGGATGAACAGTGTCGATCGACTAATTGACTGGTGGTGAATAGTACTAATGGCGTGAACAATATCTGTGAACAGTAAAAGCAAATGGTACCAGATAATGAACAGTGTCATTGACTAATCGACTGGTGTGAATAGTACTCATACAGTGAACAATATCTGTGAACAGTAAAAGCAAACAGTACCAGATGAACAGCGTGCATGTATTTGGCCCTTTATATTTTACAATTTTGCAATACAGTCTATTCTAGCCTTTATGTATTCAATTGCTTACAACTTTTATATTTCAATTTTGATTTGTGATCTGTAAATTTCTATAAAGACTAGATATCTATAGCTTTGCAACAATATATGACTCACTATCAGATTCCGCTTGAATTATTTTATGTGATTTTTTGAAGTCATACGTCAGTTTTGGAGACCTTTCACCAAATTCATCTCACCTTTTCTTTCTTGGCCTCCAAGGGTAATTTGGTCAATATATTTACTCAATATTCATCTTCATTCCTTTATCAAGCCTCAAAAATTCTGTGCCTACAACTTTCTCTACTTTGGAGAGGTTTGTGAGACACAAAAGTCGACAAAGTACTCTTACTTCGCCTTTCTTTCTTCCATCTTAATATCTTCAACTTTGTCCTCCTTCTTTTAGATTTTCTCATCATCTCTCTTTCTTCTTCTATTCTTACAAAAAGGTGCACCTATTTGAGTGCTAATGTGTCTTGCTAAGGGTAGATGTACCTGTTCAAGGGCTAATGTACCCATCCAAGGGCGAATGTGCCTGTTCAAGGGCTAATATGCCTATCAAGGGCAAATATGCCCATCCAAGGCGAGTGTGCCTATCCAAGGGTGGACATAAGGCAGATGTGCCCATTCAAAGGCTAAGGTGTCCTTCCATGGTGAACATGCCTATCTAAGATGAGCCATCTAAGGACGGATGTGCCCATTCGAGGGCTAATATGCCTATCTAAGGGCAGATGTACCCATTCAAGGGTCAGAAAGCATTTTTATGATGCCTATAATAAAATAGTCTTTGGTGCACCTACTTCTTAGGGTTTCTAATACTCTTCAATGCACCTACTTCTTAGGGTTTTTAACACTCTTGAGTGCACCTACTTCTTAGGGTTTGGTAACACTCTTTAGTGTGCCTATTCTAAGGGCTTCAAACACTCTTGAGTGCACCTACTTCTTAGGGTTTTCAACACTCTTCAGTGTGCCTCTTCTTAGGGGTTGTGCCTATTCTAAAGGCATAAAACACTCTTAAGTGTACTTACTTCTTAGGGTTATCAACACTTTTTAGTGTGCCTTTTATTAGGGCTTGTGCCTATTCTAAGGGCTTAAAATACACTTAAGTGTACTTACTTCTTGGGGTTCCCTTCTAATGCATGCCCATCAGGAAAATTTTTATCATGCACTACTTCACGGACTTTAGACCTTTTATTCTTTGTGCCTTCAACTAAGTATTCTTCGTTCTTCTTTGATCTCTTAAGACTTTGCATTTGCTGGGTTTCGTGCACCTCTTCTAAACATTCCTTACACTTCTTCTTTTCTTTCATGCCTGAACTTTTGCCTGAGCTATTCTTTATGGGTTTTCAACTCAACGGGCTTTTCCTTCTTTTCTTTCA
Organism: Boswellia sacra; assembly: GCA_013180625.2. Classification (NCBI taxonomy): domain Eukaryota; kingdom Viridiplantae; phylum Streptophyta; class Magnoliopsida; order Sapindales; family Burseraceae; genus Boswellia; species Boswellia sacra. The sequence continues at coordinate 208,156 of SNVD02005841.1, forward strand.
TGCCCTAACTTTTGCATAACCTGCCTTTTAGGGTTTTCAGCTTAGAGGGCTTACCTTAATTTTTAGGTTTTCGACTTAGCAAGCTTTTTTTCTTATTTTTCTTGGTTTCTTTTTCTCAGATTTGGTTACAAGAGAGGCTATCTATTCTAGCACCATTTCTTACACTTCCATTTAGATGATTGAGATCATTCGATCTTCCTTGATTTTCAAGATGGTTAGGGCAATTCCTTGGTTCCTTGCTTCTTTTCACTCCTTAAGGCAAGTGGGTAATTCGTTTACCCCCTATATGAAGAGTCTGGTATTGTCTTGAGGAATTACTTCATCTAGCCTAGGCATTATCCCCTCTTCTTTGTAAACATCCAAACTAGACAAAGTGGCTAACTTCTTCCATATATCTTGCTTATTCACTATTGGTGGCAAAGTTGCTTTCTTTGATACCATTGATGGGAACTGTTCATAGATTTTCTTTCTTTTGACATGTTTTTAACAACAAGTTGAAATGCTGAATGTGAGTTGTGTGTTAATTTGATTCACATTCAAATTCTCCAAAGATTTCTCAAGTTCAATAGCTCAAAGGTATTACATTGACATTATGATTCTTCACAATTTCGACTCTAATGCTAGAATTACTTCATTCAAGATTCTTCGTGTGTGTGCATAGCCAATCATACTTCACTTGTCAAGACTCAAACAGCATTATGCAAATAGAAACTAGCGATCAATCTCTAACGATAGAAGGACTACCATAAGCCTACTTTTCACGCCGCTCTCCACTAATGTAGGCTTATCACAACATCAAGGATCATTAAGGCTTTATCAAGCTCGTAATGATAGACTAGGGTCAAGGTATGATAAAGAAAACTATAAGGTTATCTTACCTATAGTCATACAAACAATGAAGGTTTCAACTGAGAGTGCCAACTTCTTCCATTTGTACCCCCAAACTTTGAGTTTTCACCCTCTATGTTTGCTTTGCTTTTGATTTCAAGTGGCTACACCCTTAAACTTTATGAGCAAGGGGATTAGTGATGAACACTTAAATATGTATGCTTAATGAGAGCTTAATTCATCATATTACATTAATAGTGTCATTAAATTCCTCAACTTAAGCATATTTGTAGTCTTTGCACCTTTGGAATTAACTTTCTCTTAATTTTGGTTTTGTTACAGGTTCGGTAAAATGGGCATAACTCTCGATTTATAGATCAGAATGGTGCAAATCTTAATGTTTTGGAAAGCTGATTAAATTATCTACCAGATTGAATTTCAGAAGAATCATCAAATTCGGGCTCTTAGTGGACCAAAAATGGGCTTGAAGTGAACCCATCTGCAGTTTCGGCCCAGCCTGACCATGCCTAAGTATTTTGACCATATCTCTTAGAATACGTATCTAAATCGTATGAATCAAGATTTTATAGAATGCTGAGAGAAATATCTACGATTTCATGAAGACATTGATTAAAATTCTAAAAAATTAAATGTAAAAATCTGTGGTCAAATTTGGTTCACCTAATTACCCCAATTATCAAAGTTGGTGCATCTAATATTTGACAATTATTCATTTGTAATTTGATAAGTTTACCCTTGAATGTATCTATAAATAGAGATGCCTTATGACCCATTAGGGAATCTTGGTCTTTGCTGGGATCTTGTATTATGTTTCTCTCTTGTTTTAATGTTATTAATGAATTTCCTTTTTCTTGCATTTTGTGTTCTTTCTCTTATAATGTCTTGCTAATTTCTCTCCTGCTAAGGTGAAAGGGTGAAACCCTTGATATAAGAGTAAAGATTCTCTAACCCTTAATATGTGCTTAATAATCATAATCTTATGTTGTTTATATGATTTATATTTATTTTCTTAATCAATCTTGACACCACTCGTAAAGTGGAGGTCTTGATCCATTGTCGACAATCCTTGGCACATCAAATGCTTGAATCCTTTCTAGATGTCGTATGGTTCTTCCTTACTGACATGAATCTAGTTAGGAGTCTTGATTTGTTGTAGACATATGGAGATTGGCACATTGGATGCTTGAACCCATTTACAAGAAGTGGTATAAATATTGGTAACGAAGCAAATATAATTCATATAACTAAATTGGGTTGTTTATCCTTATTTGAATTATCAAGGGCGGATCCCCTAACCTTAGCTTCCATTATTATTGTGTTAATTCCTTTTACTTGCATATTTTAATTATTCTCATCTATTGTTGATATTATCTTGTCATATCTTTGAATCATTCATATCATATTTGCTTAGCATATAATTTGTAGCGCTAAAATCTCCTTCCTCGTGGATCGACCCAAGTGTCACCGGGTTTATTACTTCGACACTCCTATACTTGGGAGACAATCTTTTTTTGGATGTGTCAAGTTTTTGGCGCCGTTGCCGGGGAAGGCAAAATTTGACGTACAAAATTGTGAGTATTTTCTTTTCCCATTTCTATTTTATTTTTCTTGCATACGTTCATCTCTTCTCTTCCCATTTCTATTTTTTATTTTTTCTTGCATGTGTTCATCTTTTCTTTCTCTTTGCATTAATTGGTAGAATTGTTAGTAGCCACTCATCTTGTCTAAAAAAAAAAAAATCATGCTCATGCCCAACCAAGAACATTAATGGACTCCATAAATCTTAGGAGAACTTGTGCACAATCATGCATAGTCTTCCCTCATGATGCATTACACTTCGACCATGAATCGGATTTCATTCAATTCTTACCCCACTTTCATGGCCTAGATGTTGAAAACCCATTTTTGCACTTGAGAGAATTTGAAGAGTTTTGTAACGCTTATAGTGACCTAAATTGTAGCATAAACATCTTGAGATTAAAGCTTTTTCCTTTTTCTCTAAAAGATAAAGCTAAGACATGGCTACAAAATCTTAGGTCAAGATCCATTAGCTCATGAGATGAAATGCAACAACAATTTCTTAAAGAATTCTTTGCTCCCTATAGAATAAATTCTCTCAAAAATCAAATCATCAATTTTACTCAAAAATAAGGAGAGACATTTTACCAATGTTGGGATAGGTGTAAAGCATTGCTTAATACTTGTCCTCATTATGGTTTGGAAACATGGGAACTAGTTTTAATTTTCTATGAAGGTCTTACACAACAAGCTAGGCAAATGATAGAATTATTGTATGATGGACAATTTGAAGATAAATACCCAGATGAAGCCATGGATTTCCTAGACTTACTAGCGAAAAATGCCCAAAATTGGAATAATGTTGACACCTATGAGGTGCCGAGAGCATCTAGTAGAGGCATTTATAACTTTAGGGAGAATCACGATCTTCATGCTAAATTTAGATCCCTAGCTAGAAAAGTCGAGGATTTAGAAATGTGGTATATGCAAGAAATTGTTTGTCACACTTGTAATTCTAATGATCATCCCACGGATGATTACCCAAAGGTGCTTACCTTTAGAAAAAGTCTTCATGAGCACACCAATGTTTTAAAAACTTTTCAAAGGTCAAATCCTAATCCTTACAAATACAATTTTGGATGGAAATATCACTTGAATTTTGATTGGAGGAATGATAATCATGCACAATCTTACCAACCTCCCTTTCAATCATATCAAAATTTTTAAAAATCTCATGATCATGCATCTTATAAGGATCTTGAAGAAACATTGGATTCATTCATTGCAAAGCAAGAGGCTTTTAATAGTCAAGTTGCTCAAACTATGTCAAACTTGAATGATGCTCTTGAAAAGTTTGCATTTGCACTTAGTCCTCATGAGAAAGGTGAGTTTCCATCTCAACTAGAACCAAACTCCATCAATCCACATGTGAGTAATCCAAGTGGCCAACATCTAGATGAAGATTCGGTCAGCACTCTTCACGATGGTAAGGTTAATAAAGAACATATTCTTAACACTTATGAGAAAGATGATGAATCAGTCTTAAAGGGTAAGGAAGAGGTTAATAAACATACACCTAACAAGGAAGAGATCGGATCCTCATTTTTGCCCTCATGTTATCATACAAAGGAACTTAACCAAAATTTTGACATTAATGAATTTTTCAGGCATGATGAAAATGAGGAAGCTAATAGGACTAAAACTAATGTGGAAGACTATATCCAAAATGAGAATTTTTCAAGTTCTTCAAACATCGGGTTAACCAATTCATCTGAACCAAGTATGCAACTAGTGCCCATTGCTTCTAAAGAATTCTTATTGCTTGATTTTGTATAGGTGAATGAGATTAAGAGTTGGGAGCCATGCTTTGAAAAAAGGCAGGAAGAAACATCCACACTCAAGAATGCATGCCTCAAGGACAAAAAAATTCAATCAGCGGTAATCTCTTCCATTCTCACAAATAAAGGAAAAAGAGAGGTACCACCTCAATGGCATATTTTTGACCGTGGTAAATTACTTTTGAAGAGATTCCTTTTTTGTCCTTTTTTTCATGACTAATCAAATTTTATCCATTTGTGCCATATTTTCATTTTCATTTTTATTCTTGATTTTTGCTATCATTTCTAGTTTGTTCTTATTTTATTTTATGTGCTTTTATTTTATTTGTTGTTTGCATTTTGTTTCTCGGTCAAGTGGCAGATACGGTACTTCGTGACTTTTAAAGTCGGTTTTTCAGTTCCCTAAAAACTGTTACTCACCTTGCATCCATTTTCTTTTCTTCTCTCTCATTTTTTTCATAGTCTTGGGAATTTGACTCAAAACAACCCTGTTTGCCAGTTTATAAGAAAACTGGATGGGAAGCATATCCTCAACTCATAGAAGGTGTTTAAGCCGTTTCTGGACGTAAAACCAGAGGAAGATGTGAGCCACAGTCACAACTACCTATACACATGCATGTGTGCCATCAATTTTAAATTTCTTGTCTTTTATTTTATTTGTAGCATTTTATTTTATGAGTCTTTCAGGTCATCTCTCTTGAATAACATAAGCTTCAGGTAATGTCTCCTATGTTTTATCTCTCTACATTTAAACATTGAGGACAATGTTTTATTTGGTTGGGAGGGAAGGATAGTAGGCATAAGTGTGTCTTGAAATTTCTTTTTCTTAAAAAAAAAAGTGAGTTAGTAAATAGATTCAGAGTGCGGTGTAAGGAGGTCAAATCCTCCTGAGACGCATTCTGGGTTAGGAATGACAGAGTAAGGAGGACCAGTTTGAACTCTTGAAACCCATTCTAGCCAATTTGTCATTTTATTTTGATTTTGTGAACTCATTTTAGCTAACTTGATATTATTTAGTTTTGATTTTTGAATTTTATAACAAGGAGGTCTTATTCATTTCACTTTGAATTATTCAAATCTATGAACTCTCACAACCTTATCATTTAATAAACAATGTGCTTATGTGCTCATTAAGCAAGTATTCTTGAACCTTTCTTCACACACACACATACCTTGATGCATGATTGTGGGTGGCGAAATGAAAAGTTGTAATATTTGAGTTCTTTTGTTTTGTTTAGAATAACAACAAAAGGAAGGGGAAAGTTAAAAAAAAAAAGAAAAAATGAAAAATAAAAGCAATTGTGGATAAGTTTGGTCTCATAGCCTCCTTAATTCGAGCAATTAAGCCCAAGGGGTGCCTCAACACCTAATACCCTAAGACCAACTGGTTTGGGTGCTATTGGCTCAAAGCTCGCTACATGGATTAAGGAGAAAGCTTAATGGGATTGAACATTGCACTATCCACAAGTTTCTAAGCAAAAATAAAGCATCGGCAACCCGAGTCGTTAAGCTCGTAGGGGTGTCTTAACAGCTAATGCCCTAAGGCCAACTGGTCTGGGAGTCATTAGCCTAAGGCTCGTTACATGGGTTAAAGATGCATTCCTTCAAAAAAAAAAAAGAAAAGAAAAGAAGAAAAAAAAATATATATATATATATATATATATGAATAAATGCCCCCTACCTAAGGTTGTTAGCCTTAACAAATATTAGAACCGATATGGCTTCTTTCTAATAAGCCCCATAGTCATGTGTTGACTGAGCACAAAAACGACGTTTATTAATATCTTGATTGAAGGGTACATGAGTCATAAAAAAATGGTTGAGAGTTGGTTTATTTGGATAAAATCAATGAGAGTGCAATAATGACCACCTTGGATGTAAAATTCTATAAATCACTTCTAAATAATAACGCTTTAATTGCTATGGACTAGCAATAAGCTAGTTGGGGGGTGTGATGAACACTTAAATATGTATGCTTAATGAGAGTTTAATTCATCATATTGTATTAATAGTGTCATTAAATTCCTCAACTTAAGCATATTTGTAGTCTTTGCATCTTTAGAATTAACTTTCTCTTAATTTTGGTTTTGTTACAGGTTCGGTAAAATAGGCATAACTCTCGATTTATAGATTAGAATGGTGCAAATCTTAATGTTTTGGAAAGCTGATTAAATTATCTACAAGATTGTATTTCAGAAGTATCATCAAATTCGGGCTCTTAGTGGACCAAAAATGGGCTTGAAGTGAACCCATCTGCAGTTTCGGCCCTGCCTGACCATGCCTTAGTATTTTGACCATATCTCTCAGAATACGTATCCAAATTATATGAATCAATATGTTCTAGAAAGCTGAGAGAAATATCTATGATTTCATGAAGACATGTGATTAAAATTCTCAAAAATTCAATGTCAAAATCGGTGGTCAAAGTCGGTTCACCTAATTACCCCAATTGTCAAAGTTGGTGCATCTAATATTTGACAATTATTCCTTTGTAATTTGACAAGTTTGCCCCTTAATGTATCTATAAATAGAGGTGCCTTGTGACCCATTAGGGCATCTTGGCCTTTGCTGGGATCTTGTATTGTGTTTCTCTCTTGTGTTTTAATGTTATTAATGAATTTCCTTTTTCTTGCATTTTGTGTTCTTTCTCTTATAATGTCTTGCTAATTTCTCTCTTGCTAAGGTGAAAAGGTGAAACCCTTGATATAAGAGTAAGGATTCTCTAACCCTTAATATGTGCTTAATAATCATAATCTTATATTGTTTATATGATTTATATTTATTTTCTTAATCAATCTTGACACCACTCATAAAGTGGAGGTCTTGATCCATTGTCGACAATCCTTGGCACATCAAATGCTTGGATCCTTTCTAAATGTTGTATGGTTCTTCCTTACCGACATGAATCTAGTTAGGAACATTGATTTGTTGTAGACATATAGAGATTAGCACATTGGATGCTTGAACTCATTTACAAGAAGTGGTATAAATATTGGTAACGAAGTAAATATAATTCATATAACTAAATTGGGTTGTTTATCCTTATTTGAATTATCAAGGGCGGATCCCCTAACCTTACCTTTCATTATTATTGTTTTAATTCCTTTTACTTGCATATTTTAATTATTCTCATTGTTGATATTATCTTGTCATATCTTTGAATCATTCATATCATATTTGCTTAGCTTATAATTTGTAGCGCTAAAATCTCCTTCCTCGTGGATCGACTCCGGTCTCACCGGGTTTATAACTTCGACACTCCTATACTTGGGAGACAATCCTTTTTCGGATGTGTCAATTAGCACTCTTTGTTTCTTTTTTTTTTCTTCTTCTTCTTTTCATTTTCTCTCTCTCTTTTCTTTCCTTTTTGTTCCTTTCTTCTTTCTCCTTTTTTTTTTTGGAGCTCAAAATTACACAAAAACTTGTCAACTTGCTCTCATTTCCCCATAAGCATGGCTCTCAATGCTTTTTTCTAGAATGTTCATATGTTATGAGTGAGGGTACTATATGAGGAAAATTCTTCTTTTATTAGGATACATTTTGTAGTTGGACAAAGGAAAGGCTTGATTAGGCTCAATAGGGTATACTAGTGACATGAAGTAAGTATAGGTGGGCTTGAAAGTCTCAATCGATCTAAAGAAGGCCTAAATCACTTCCTTTACGTTACAAAGCCTAGGATTTCGCCTCGAGTGGTGATCAAACAAGCTCTAGAGCCTTCTGAGATATTAACACCAAGCTTTGTTCACATAAAGTTTCTTTAAGTGATAGAAAGTTTCATATTCACAGCTATTGTGCTCAAATGATTGAAGAGTCAAGAATGAAACTCATCTAACAAAAATAGTCAAGCATGCAAACAACACTATCTCATGTATTACCAAAATTCTATTTCCAATGAGTATCATGATTTTATCAATAATTATCAAAAGAATACACAACTCATGTATCATTCTTAAGACAAAGCATTTCAAAACATCATTATTCTCTCTCTAAATTAGGAATTTTCCCATTGTCGATCAAGTCTTTTATCGAGCATGCACTTATGCATTATCATTGTCCGACCTACTCGATTGGTCATATTGCTCTTGATTTCTATTTTGCATCCTCTATCTAGCCCCCAAATCTTCTATTTGAATGCCCGAATCATACAAATCTTCAAATGTCTTTATTGAAAAGCCTATAAGCCAATCACTGATGAAGGCATGGGCGCCATGGATCACCATATGGACTTGATCCTTCTCTATGGGTCTCGTAGTCATCTTGATAGCTTTGGCCCTCTATTGGACTAGATATTCTAAGAAAGTCTCGTTGACCTTTTCTCTCGTAGTCTCCAAATCCCTCAATGTTACCCCAAGTTGGGTATTATGGTGGTACTGCTCCATGAATTATTTAGAAAGTTCCTCCCAATCTTCTCGAACTCTCTTTGGGAGGTCATGATACCATGCTATTGCATCATCTTCTAAGGATAGCATGAAGTATTTTAGTATATGTTCATTTGTCAAAAGAGTAGTAGCTATGATGGCTGCATACTAACTTACATGTGTTTTGGAATTCCCATCTCTACTCAACTTAGGCAAGTCTGGTAGACGAAACTTTAGAGGCAACTCTTGGTCTCCCATAAGGAAAATGTCGTCCAGGTCTTCGACCCCTTTTAGCCCCTTCTTCTTCAAAACAGATTAGACCTTTTCCATGTCCTTGGCCACTTGCTTGACAGATTAGGTTATTCATGATTGATCCGAGTCTTCCCCCTATTTTTGCCTTGACTAGTTTCACCATCACCATCACCATTACCCTCAGGTGGTGGTTGATTCATGTGGTTGGGCCCATTTCGTAAAGCTTTAATGAGTTGGGCCACTTGTTGTTGGAGCATGGTGATGTCAATCCTCACTTGAGCCATTTCAACATTGTTGTTATTTGGTACAACCATCTCTGTTAGCCCTAAGGCTACATGATAATTTTGATGATAACAATACACATTGATTAATTGAGATTTACTAACATGTTTATTTATGTGCAAGAGTAAGATCATTAAAATAATTGTAAAATCAAGAAGAGGCTTATTAAAATGAAGTGTTGAAGCTAAGGAGAAGACTACATGTTAAAGGCACCAAAGTTTAAGAACAAGGATTGACTCAAGGAATGTGACACATGAGCAATGTTCAATCAATTGGTCATATATATCTCTACAAATATCCAAATGACATGATTCTTGAGCCTTTGGAAAGCTTACTCAATTTATAACATTTCATATGTTTTAATGAAATTCAAATTTCAAGTGCAAGGTTGTCCAAATCATCATGCAAGTTGAAAGACAAATGGAAGTAGCTGACATGAGCACCGAATACTCCTTTGGACATATCTTGAGCTAGAAAAATCAAAATGACTTGATTCTTATGGCATTGGAAATATGACTTAATGAACAACATTTCATATGTTTTGAAAAAATTCAAATTTCAAACAGAAGGCCGGCATAATTGACATGCAATTCGGTGGACTGACACAGAGAAGAAAAATCAACTCACATGAGCACCGAATGGTGTTTTGGATATATCTTAAGATAGAGATATCCAAATGCTTTGATTCTTAATGTTTTGGAAAGCTTATTCAAATATGCATATCTTTTATGTTTTGAAGAAATTCAAATTTCAAACAAAAGGCTGATAGAATTATCATTCAATTTGGTGGACTGACACAAGAAAGAAAAATCAAGTCACATGAGCACCAAATGGTGTTTTGGCCATATCTTGAGCTACAGATATCCAAATGACTTGATTCTTGATGCGTTAGAAATCTTATTCAAACGTGCAAATCTTTTATGTTTTGCAGATTTTCAAATTTCAAACGGAACATTGACAAAAATGGTAGACAAAATTACGGTTTTTATGGTGGGCAGAAAATTTGGAGTTGGTGTCTTCACTTGATTAAGTTCATCTCATTTGCCTATAAAAGGAGCCCTTCTCCCATGCATTCAAAAAGACAAGAAGCAAGAGAAGCATTTTATCAAGCAAAAAGCAAGAGAAATATCAAGTCTAGAGAGCTTTTATATTATTTATCTACTCTTTGAAGAGAGTTATACTTTTGTTGTAAAAAATATCTTTGTTCTTGTATTGTGGTGAGAGTGAGATATTATTGTAAAGGATAATAGTTATCCTTGAGAGAACTCTTGTTGTGTGTTATCAAGAGTTGAAGGAAAGTTGCCTTGGTGAGGTTGTTCATCAAGAAGAACTCTTGGTGTGGTGTTATCAAGGGTTGAAGGAAGTTGCCTTGGTGAGGTTGTTCATCAAGAAGAACTCTTGGTGTGGTGTTATCAAGAGTTGAAGGAAGTTGCCTTGGTGAGGTTGTTCATCAAGAAGAACTCTTGGTGTGGTGTTATCAAGAGTTGGAAGAAAAAGTCTTGGTGAGGTTGTTCATCAAGCAAGTTGTAAAGATTTCTACAACTTAGTGGAAAGCTTAGCTCGTGGAGCTAGGAGCCCGTGGACGTAGGCAAGGTTTGCCGAACCACGTAAATTGAGTTTGCACTCTCTCTATCCCTTTCCTCTTTACATTTACTTGCACTTGTGATTGTTCATCATTATTATTCTTTTGATTGCATCTTTGATAAATTCTAATTTTATCTTCTTCACCTTTATTTTCAAAGAAAGAGTGAACTAATTTTGATCTTTCAAGAAAAGTTTTCTAAATCCGTTTTGATAAATAAAAACCCAATTCACCCCCCCTCTTAGGTTGCCATACCTGGGTCAACAATCTCGTCAACCGATTCTTCTTGTCTTTTCAAATGACCATCTCATCTAACCCAAGCTATGATGGTTGCAAAAGAAAGGTGTTAATGCCATGCATGCATGCATGTATGCATGATTATGATACATGCTCATACATAGACACCCCTTCAGCCTTCCAACCTTATTCCTCCCACACACTCGAGGTTGAGTCTTTTTTCCTAGGATTTTAGGTTTGATTCCCAAGACATCATCATAGGATGTAGGAATGCATGATTCCCTCTCCTAACTCTAACATTCATGGTGATGTTGAATTCTTCATGATTACCATAACAGGGTTTTCAAAATGTCATGATAACCTTAACCCATGGCACATCTTTCTGTTTTTGCTCTTATGGGGGACTTGACATGTGGCAATTGTTCAGGGTTTCGTGAAGTTCGAATTAATGTTATTCTAATTATGGGGAATTTCACATCCATAGACATGCATTTCAACATGGATTTTGGATATTCATCCTATTGAAATTTTCTAAAGTCATCTACATAGGCCTGAGTCTCAAGGGTCCAATGGTCTAGGCTCCTTTGAGAAAGAGATGCCCCCTTGGACTGATCTCTTTTTAGACCAATTTAATGGTACATGCTCAATGGTGGTGACACCAACATGAGTCATCTAGAGGTCGAATAGAGCCAAAGACTTCTTCTGCCAATGCCACATAGCTAGTTTTAGGCAATTCGTGCTCATTGTGTGCAAAAGTGTAGTGATACAGGGACTCACTATACCAACATGAGGTATTGGGATTTGGCACTCTCATCAGAAACAACTTCTTTTATCCCAAGGGGAGTCACCACTATGAACGGGGCTTTCATCCTGCCATAGTGTTTATGACCATGACACTGTATCAAAACCTCTTTTGAGACTTAAGGGAACACAAATGAGCTATGAGTATGTCTAGAGAAAGGAGTTGCCACCCAATTATTCAATTGGGAATAAATGAAGGCAATCTGATCCCTCGCTTTGGGACCTAAACTACTCTCATTCCTTCAGAGATGGGCTTAGGAACTTAGGCACGAGTCTTTTGACCCGCCTGGATGTAAATCCAACCTCTACTTAGAAAATACCAAATAAGAATATCTCGTCTTATTAATTAGTCCACTAAAATTATTCATTTTATGCACACATTCTCATTTTTATCTTTATTAAACATTTGAATTGATTGTTCAATCAAAACGGTTTTATATTCATACAAAGAAAAATGGAGGAGAATAGATTACATTTTCATCATACATGGGGGAAGGGAAGATGATTACAGCATTGCTATTCAACAATAACATAATGTTTCATATATTCACTTACATTCGAAACTCAATAGATGATGAATTCCTCACAACCATATGTGAGTCTATTCAACATCTATCAAACTTCTTACATATTCATAGCGAAGGCATATATTCTTAGTGATGGTCCCTCACCATCAATGTGGGTCCACCATCACTTCATGACAGCATGCAATTACACCTCTAAATATGCAAACATTTGTAAATTTAGAAATTATAAATGAAACAAAACAATAACCTAGTGTCATGGCATTCTAGCCTGAAGTTGATAAATTCTATCATGGTATTCTCCCTATTGTATTCTAGCATAATTCATATCAATTTATTAAGAATTATGACATTTCTAGCCTAAACATGGCATTTCTACCCTAATCATGGTTAACATTGCATATTCTAGCCTAATCATGGCATTTCTAGACTAATTCAAACAATTGAAATCAATCATAGCTATTCTAGCTCAAATAAGACATTCAAGGGCAAATTGGTAATTCTACCTATTCTATGCTATTTTCTAGCGTACATCAAAGCAAATATAAGTTCTCCTTACAATGATTCTAATCATGTACTTTTAAGCATAATTCGAAGCATGTGTTCCTAAGCATATTTCTAAGCATTCATGAAGAAATTAAATTCCTAAGCATGTTTCTAAATAAGGAAAGGGAAGGTGACTTACCTTGACAAGCATTTCCACCTTATAAAACAAATTGGGTTATCACAATTCATAATAAGCCTAGACATGCTCCTAAGCATAAAAACAAATCCTAAACATGCTTATTCTAAGCAAGAAAATACAATAGAATATGGGAGGGAGGAGAAATCTACTCTAAAGACATACCCTTTCCGGGTTTAGAGCAATAGAATGCCAAAAAAATTATACTCGAAAAGACTTTTGAAATTCTTGAGCGTATCTTTAAGGGGGAGAAAGAGATGATTGCATTCGTCAATCAGTGTGTTTTTGAAAAGTGTGGCTAAGGCGTCCTTATATAGGCTTTCCTTGAAGTGAAAATATGATAAAACATCGATGTAGGATTCGGATAAACAGTGTCGATAAATAGTAAAAGTGAACAACAATGGATGAACAGTATTGACCATCCATTTGACCGGCGACCAACTGTTTGACTGGGTGGTGAACAGTATTGTGAACAATACAGGGTGAACAGTGTACTCTTGTTTGGCTCTTCCTATTTTACAATTTTACAATATAGTCCTTTCAACCCTTTGTATATTCGATTGCTTATAATGTTTTGAGTTTAATTCTGATTTGTGATCTATAAATTTCTATAAAAACTAGACATCTAAAGCTTCGTAAAGGTATATGACTCACCATCGGATTCCTCTTAGATTATTTTATGTGATTTTTTTAAATTATATGTCAGTTTTCGAGACCTTTCACCAACTCTATCTCACCTTTCTTTTCTTGGCCTCCAAGGGCATTTTGATCCTTATCTTTACTCAATATTCATCTTCATTCCTTCATCGAGCTTTAAAAATTTAGTGTCTACACTCGTTTAGTCAAAAACCTGAAGGGGTACCTTAGGCAAAATTTAGAGTTATGAGAAAAACCTAAAGAAGCAAAAGACTGCCATCGAACCTCTAACGAGGATTAATCTTGACTAGATCCACTCCGATCAATATCTCAACTAGGATCAAGGGAACTGCTGTGAAAACTAGGCTTATATAAGAAATGATGATCACAATATAAAGGTCACCAAGACCATCTAGAGAGACCAATAGAGACCATGCAAGAAGGCAAAATTGAAAAAGGTGAAGACAACCAGACGAAGTCCTGTTCATCCTCCCAAGCAAAGGCATGATGGAGGATAATGTCATCCTGCCACCCATGGTGTAAATGCCCATGGTGGATGTCAAAAAGTCAAAGAAGTTGGCAAGATCAGCTGCTGTTGTTGTCTAAATAGTAGGAGGAATAAGGCTCTTAGAACTGGATGAATGATAATTGAGCAAGAATTCCTCATACAAGGGGCAAAGCTCTTGCCCATTGAAGTGGAAGACGTGATCATGAGGCTCCCTAAAGATTGTGCATTTCTTTAGAAAAAGGGAAGTCAAGCTCTACATGTCAAAGGAACTTTAGGTAAAAGAGACTGATAGATTCGAGTCGTTTCTAGTCATCATCATTTAGAGGCTTCAAAAGAAGTCAGAGGGTCTTGAGAAGGCCTCAGACATATTAGGAAATGCAAGAAGAGACATTGTAAGATATGAAGAGAGGTAGAAAGGAAAATTAGAAAGCCGATGGTGACAATCCTTACTCATCATCACCAATATTAATTGAAGAAGCAGCAATTTGAGCCTGAAGACCCTCAACCTCTCACTCTAGGCATTGGATTTGTAGGAGACCCCTCTAGTCCAAGCATGAAGCATATAGTTAGAAAAATAGACATCATGCATACATGAATCATAAATCCTTTTCTTGCAGGATGCATGATCCAGAATGAAGCATAGTAAAAAAAATGACCAAGTTTTATGAATCACAAAGCTGTATGAAATACTGAGGGTAACCATGAAGGAAGGGGGCTCAACATCTAAAGGAATACTAAAAGAAGCAACACGATGTGCAAATCAATCTTGATGAGACCTAGAAGAATAAAAGCAACATGATGAGCAAGCCAGTCTCGATATAGGTAGCACAATATGCATGATACTTTGATCAAGCAACCTAGTCTTGCTGAGACCTAATGATCACCTGAAGCAGCATGATGTGTTTAAGCAATTCAAGTAGTGCCAAGTACAAGATGTCTAGAGCGAACGATAGTCGAAAAGAACTATTGTTTTGAAGAAGGAAATTCAAGTTTGATGCTCACCTTGAAGAAGACATCTTCCTTGAAGAACGTATTCATCTTGAAGAAAGAATCTCACCTGAAGAAGGAACCTCCCTTAAAGAAGTCATCTACTTTAGAGAAGCAAGCTCCCTTGAAGAAGGCAACTTCATCGAAGAACATATCCACCTTGAAGAAGGAATCTCCTCCAAAGAAGATAACTCCCTCGAAGATAGCATCCATCTCGAATAAGGTATCTAGTATGAAGAAGGAATCTCCCTCGAGAAGGCATCTACCATGAAGAAGACGTACATCTTGAAAAGACATCTATTTTGTTTCATCATGAACAAGAAATTTTAATTCTACCTTATAGAAGGAATTTTGAAGAAGAAATTTGAAGTTCAAATTTAAAAAAGAGAAAAGAAAAAACAAAGAAAAGAAAAGAAAAGAAAAAAGAAATAGAAGAGCGAGAAAAAAGGAGGAAGAAGAATTCTTCATCAATCCTAAGATGCTGAAAGATTTTATGAACAAAACCGATTACAAGCACCCTGCCATGTTAATAGCATAGCAACTCACAGGGAAAGAGAAGAGTAATAGCAGTCAATAGAATCTTCGATTGGAATCACATAGAAGAATGAAGAACACACTAACGAAGGTAAATTTTAAATTTATACATCATTGAGAAATGTTTGAATCTTGCAGGAACTTGCAAAGACAAGAGAAGAATCCCCAATAAGTCCAAGAATTAGGAACTCCCCAGTGAAGAGACACTACGGAAAAAATGACTTTTTGTGACGAAAAATTTCGTCGCAAAAAGTTAAAATTTTGTCGCAATAATTTTTTGCGACAAAAATAAACTCATCGCGTTCCAGTCACAAAATGTGAGTTGCAATAGGTTTTTTTGTGACAATTATGAAATTCCTCGCAAAAAATATTCTAACAATAAAAATTTTCTCGCAAAAAGTGGCATTTTGCGACAAATATTTCGTCACAAAAAGGATCACATAACGTCAACCTTTTGCGATAAAATAAAAGTCGTAGCAAAAGAGTATATTTTGCTATGAATTCCAATATTGTCGAGAAATTACTAAAATACAATTCTTTTTTTATAAAATTATTTTAGTTAAAAATGTTTATTGCGACCGATTTTTGTCGCTAAATACGACATTTAGCGGCAAAAAATTCATCGCAATAAACTTTTGACATGAAAATTGATTATTTTTCAAGAATTTACAGATTTTATATTTTAATTAGTTATAAATTTTAAAATAAATTACATCTCTCATTACACAACTTAATTCTTCATATGAATAATTTCATTAATTAAAAACAAATTACAAAAAATTTATCACAATACATTTTTACAATATATCAACCTTTGTACATAGCAAAATAAAAAAAATACGAGAAAGAGAAAGAAAAATACAAAACTTCATCCTCTAAGAATTCTTTTGTTGCTTGACTTTGTATCAATCCTCAAATATCAAGTACAACCCGTCTTTAAAAATACCTATTAAAAACAAAAAAAATAAAAATAAAATATTAAGTAATAATTAAAGCATAAAAAATGAGTTTATGAAAAAAACAATGTTAAAAAAGTAAAAAATTTGAGAATGTTGAGTTGCATTCCATCTTCAAAAACACCTATCAAACAAAAGACAATAATATCAATCAAAAATTAAAATAAATAAAAATATATTGAACTATAAAAGAAAATATATTACAACACAGAAGTAAAAGAAAGAGTAATAGTATTTACGAAGAATAATAATGTTGGAAAAAGAAAAGGAGTAGAGAATTGGAAGTGATAGAAGAAAATGAAACAATCCAAAATATTAATCCATGTATATATAATAAAGCTTGGATATTTTACAACGAAATTTTAATCTTTAGCGACAAAAATTTTGTTGCGAAATAGTTTTTAAAATTAAGAAAAAAATCAAAGCGGGAAAAATTTCTCCAAAATTTCTTTTTGCGACAAAATTTTGCAATTTCACAATAAAATTTTTGTCGAGAAAGAATTTCAAAATTTTGAAATTTTAAGAGCGGAAAAAAGCCCACCCAAATTTCATTTTGCGACAAAAATTTTGACCTTTAGCGACAAATTTTTCATTGCTAAAGAACTTGAAAATTTCAAAATTCTTACGCAAGAAAAAGTCCGCCTAAATTTTGTTTCTTGCGATGAATATAAATTTGTATTCCGTCACAAAAAACCTCATTTTGCGACAAAATTAAATCATCATAAAGCATCCTATTTTGCAACAAAATATTAATCCTTTTGAGACGAAAATTTCCTCACTTAAAATTCTAAAAAAAAATTTAAAATGCTAAAGACTCTTTTATTTGTCGTAAAAAGTATGCAAATATGAAAATTATAATAAAAAACTAAGAAGATTTTGAAATTAATCATACTTGGATTTTGATAATTATAAATTTATTTAGTAATTAAATAAATTTATCCAACATAATTAAATTTATTTAATATTAGGTTGATATTAAATAATTTAATCTCAATTAATTAATTATATAATAACCACATACATTAGATATATAAAATTATTGCATGGTATTTAGTTAGTTTTAATTGAGTATTAAAGTGTTAACAAAACAAGTCAACTATCATTAACAAATTTAAATTAATTAGACATCTATACATATAACATAGTTTTCATGTGCGAGTTATTAAAAATAAGTTTTTTATACTTTGATGAATAAATGATCAAATATTCATATTATAATCAATATGTAATAAATGCATTTACTTTTAGTGAATATTTTTATTATTTATTCCTTTTACAAATACTACCAATTAATAGTTAAAATATCTTTAACAAATATAAACCATATGTTTGTAACAGTTGTAATTTAATAATTAGATATCCATTTATGTCATAATTGTAATTATGAAAATTTGAAAATAAACTTTTTTGTTTAATTAGTAAATGATTAATTATTCATATTATAATCATATAAAAATGTAACAAAATTACATTTATTTTTAGGGATAAAATGTATTTAAATTAATTATTATTATTTTTATAAAACAATAATTATTAAAATATCTTTTACAATTATAAAAAATAATTTTGTCATAGAAGTAATTTAATTATTAGACATATATGCATATGTTACAAGTATGATATGTATCAGGAATTGAAAATTAGCTTTTCCAAGTTATCAATAAATGATTAATTGTTCATATAATAATCAATATGTAACAAATGTATTTTTTTTTGTTATAGAGATCATTTTAATTATTTATCTCCCTTAAAATAAACTTTAATAATTGTTTAAAATATCTAAATAATTTACTCAAAGGTATAAGTCAAAAATTAAAAGTCTAAGAAAAATACACTGTCTAAATTCATACACTCTATAACAAAAAAAAATAAAAAACATAATTACATGCAACATTACATGATTATTAATTAACTTATTAGTTATGTTTATGTGACATATAATTAAACATTAAAAAATAAATTAAAATTTTACAAGTTGGGTCTTTTTTCAAGTTGGGTCTTTTTTCAATCTCATTTTCATCAATTAAAAAATAGTCATAGTAATAATTTTACTATAATTGTAATTCAATAGTTGGACATATATAAATCACACATAAATTAGATTATATCTAAAGAATTAGCAATAAATTTTATACTTTGATTATCAAATTATTAATGATTCATGTTTTATACATATATATATCTAGAGAGAGAGAGAGAGAGAGAGTTTATTTTAATTATTTATCTGTTTTACAAACACTAAATTTAGGATATCTCAATAATTTTTAACATTTAAGAGCATGGATGGAACCACAAAGGTTTTTTTTTTTTAATAAAAATTTATATGCATATCCAAATGACCCGGCTGTATTTAAAAATTCTCAAAATTACCTAAAATCAAATTAAATTTTTAATACTTTCTTTATTCTTTTCTTTTTATAATTCCCCAAACAAAGACATATATGACATGGAGCACAAACAAAGAGAGGAAAAGCAAAGAGAAAAATTATTAAGTTATCATTTTAAAAAAATGACTTCTTGCGACAAAATATTTATCGCGAAAGGTAACTTTTTACGAGGACACCAATTTTGTTGCAAAAAGTTGTATTTCTCGAGCAATGTAATTTCGCCGCAAAAAAGTAACATCTGCAAATGACTTTTTGCAACAAATTTTTTCTTACAGAATCCGAATTTCGTCGCAAAATATCAAGAATTGCCATTTGTGCATAGTAAGTTAGAAGGGTTTTGCGCAACAATTTTTTGCTCGCAAAAGATCATTTTTTTGCGAGAAATATTTTCTCGCAAAAGGTCACATTTTGTGAGGAATACAAATTTCCTCGCAAAATGTCAAGTATTGTCACGTGTTTGTAATAAGTTAGAAAGGATTTTCGCAACAATTTTTTCCTCGCAAATGATCACTTTTTGCGAGAAATTTTTTCTCGCAAAAGGTCATATTTTGTGGGAAATACACATTCTGTCACAAAATGTCAAGTATTACCACGTGTACGTTATAAGTTAGAAGGGTTTTTTGCGATAATTTTTTCCTCATAAAAGATCACTTTTTTTTGCATGAAATTTTTTCTCCCATTGCGAGGAATCCTTATTCATCACAAAATGTCAAGTATTGCCAGGTGTGTGTAGTAAGTTAGAAAGGCTTTTCGCGACAACTTTTTCCTCCCAAAAGATCACTTTTTTATGTGAAATTTTTTCTCGCAAAAGGTCATATTTTGTGAGGAATCCTATTCGTCGCAAAAAGTCAAGTAGCGCCACGTGTTGAAGGGCTTTTTACTAGAAATTTTTTCTTGCAAAAGACTTTTTTTTCATGAGAAATGTAATTTCCTTGCAAAAAAAGTTCATATTGCTACAAAATTTTTGCCACAAGAACCCATCTTTATGTAATAATTTTTGCAAAGAAAATTTCGTCACAATAGGTTTTATTTCGTCGTGAAAAATTCTTCCCTAATTAGTCACTCGAGTTTTTAGCAAGGAAATAAGTATTCATCGCTAAAGGTATTATTTTGTGACGAAATTTTTCTCACAAAATATCATTTTTTTAATGTAGCTTTTGCGACATAATAGGAATTTTGTTATAGAAGGTCGTTTTTTGCGACGAAGTTTTTTGCGACGAATTTGATTTTGTCGCAAAAAACTATTATTCTTGTAGTGAGAATAGTAAGTGTAAGAGAAATAAAAAATTAAGAATGTCAGAACATGATAAATCAAGAGGTTTTTCCCCAGTGGATTGAAAGGAATCAAGAACAGAAGCTTGGGCATGAAACCCATTGAATATGAAATCTGAAGCAAATTAAGGAAACTTGAAGAGTAGTTAGAAGAAGGCATGAAACCCAACAAATGCAAGACTAAAGGAAATCAAAGAACAATGAAGAATATTCAAAATAGGGGCATGAAACCCAACGAATGCAAAATCTGAAGAGATCAAAGATGAATGAAGAATACTCAGTCGAAGGCTCAAAGAACACGAAGGTCTAAGGACCACAAAGTAGTGCATGATAGAAGTTTTCTCGATGGGCATGCATTAGAAGGAAACCCTAAGAAGTAGGTGCACTTAAGAATGTTTTAAGCCCGTAGAATAGGCATAAGCTCTAAGAAGAGGCGCACTAAAGAGTGTTGAAAACCCTAAGAAGTAGGTGTGCTTAAGAGTGTTTTAAGCCTTTAGTTATGCGCAAGCCCTAAGAAAAGGCACAATGAAGAGTGTTCAAAACCCTAAGAAGTAGGTTCACTTAAGAGTGTTCTAAGCCCTTAGAACGGGCACATTAAAGCGTGTTATCAAACCCTAAGAAGTAGGTGGTTGGTAAAGAGTTTTGAAAACTAACATATGACTTCAAAAAATTACAAAAGCTAATCCAGAGGGAATCTAACAATGACTCATATATTGTTATGAAGTTACTGATGTCTAGTTTTCGTAGGAATTTACGGATCACAAATCAAAGATGAACTCAAAAAGTTATGAGCGATTGAATAGACAAAGGTCAGAAAGGACTGCACTGAAAAATTATAAAATAGGAAGGGCCGGTGAAAACGGCCGACCGGGCATTGTTCATGCACCGGTCAAACAGCTAGCCCGCACTGTTCAATAGCAGAGTGATACTATTCATTTCATACTGTTCACTAGCACTATTTACCCATCGGTCAAATAGCCGACCGACATTGTTCGACCGTCGGCCAAACAGTCTACTGACATTGTTCAACCGACCGGTACTGTTCATTAATACTGTTCATCGACATTATTCGTTCGAATCCCACATTGATTTTTTTATCACATTTTCACTTCAAGGAAAGCCTATATAAGCACACCTTGGCCACACTTCTCTGCAAATTGATTGTCGAATACAATCATCTTTCTCCCTCTTGAAGAGACACTTGAGAATTTAAGAAGTCTTTTACAATATAAATTTTCTTAGCATTTTATTCTTCTAAACCCGGAAAGGGTCCGTCTTGAGAGCAAAATTCTCTCCTCCCTCTCATTTTCTCTTTTATTATTATTATTTTTTTTGCTTAAAATAAGCATGTTTAGGATTTATTTTTATGATTAGGAGCATGTTTAGGGTTATTATGAATTGTTCTAACCCAATTTGTCTTGCAAGATGGATAAACGTATCACGGTAAGTCCGCAATCCTTCCTTTTTTAGAATCATGCTTATAAATTTACTTTCTTTGCAAATGCTTAGAATCATGATTAGGAAAACATGTTTATAATTATGCTTAAGAGCAAATGATTAGAATGATGGTAGGAAAATTACTTGCTTTGACGAATGCTTGGAAATAGCATAGAATAGGTAGAATTACCATTTTGCCCTTCAATGCTATGATTGGTGATTTTTTGAATTAGGCTAGAATATGCCATGAAAACCATGAATTAGGCTAGAATATGCCATGAGTGTTATGACTTAGGCTAGAAATGCCATGATAATACATGATATAAATAATGCTAGAATAGCTATAGGTAGAATTGCCATGATGGAATTTATCAAAATCTAGGCTAGAAAAGCCATGATATTAGATTATAGCTTTGTATCATTTATGAGTGTATGGATATTTGTATATTAAGAATTGTATTTGTATGATACCATGAAGTGGTGGTGCATTCACATTGATGGTGAGGGACTATCACTTAGAATAAATATTCAAATACACGAATGTATGGAATTTTTTTTATTATTAAATAACAAATGTTGTAATCCTCTTCCCTTCCCCTATGTTTGATGAAAATGTAATCTTTTCTCCTCCCTCTTTCTATGTATGAATATACTACTATTTTGATTGAATCATCGCCTCATACGTTTAACGAAGATAAAAATGAGAATATGTGCATAAAATGAATTACTTTTTTTTGGAAAAATTACTATTCACATAAAAAGAAAAAGAAAGTACAAAATACGAGGGGCATACCCCAAGAAGAGTACCTAGGACTCACAAGTCCAAAAGAATATAACAAAACCCAAAGGCCTCAAACAAACAAACGAAACATAGAGCCGAAGGCCCCAAACAAAACAGAAGATGGCACATAGGCCCAAAACCAACCACAACGAAGCTATCATCACCATAAACAACAAAACAAAAAGGCGCATTTTCCCAATTAAACAAAATAAATTCAAAAAACAAACTAACAATGAAGTCCCCATATGGCACGAAGCTAAGGAGTGATTATATACTTGGCTTCAATGGTTAGAAGCCGAGAGCGAACCAAAGCAAAAATCTCGTTAATCACCTGACGACGAGTTCGATGACACTGTTGATACACACGATCATTTCTCTCATACCACAAAAAATAAACTGTAGTAGAAAAGACCAAATGTGTAAGGATATGCCCAAAATTCTTCCTGCCTTGAAGATGAAAAGAAGTCCAATGAAGTAGACAGAGCCAACCAAAAGATGGCCAAACAATGAGGGTCTTAGCTGAAATCTCCCCCCATATAGAAGACGAGAAAGGACAACTAAAGAAAAGATGATCGTGAGTCTCATTGGATGAAGCACAGAGAACACAGCCTGAAGAAGATAACATGCCATGATGTCGTAGCCGATCCATAGTACGAAGATGACCCAATGAGGTGAGCCAAAGAATAAAGGAGTGCCTTGGAACATGGCCAGGGAACCAAAGAAGATGATGAAAGAAGTTCACTGATCTTCTACTCCATAATAATTCCCATGCTGAGTTAATGGAGAAAATACCAGAGGTGTGGCCCTTCCAAACAATATGGTTAGGAGTCCCTATCATAGGTCGGATGTTGACAGAGTCCCAAACCCGTCCAAGGACCAGCCCACCATCAAGAAAAGCCCAATCCCCATTCCGAATAATAGCTGAGACCTTTGCATCTGAGGGAAGACCTATAGATGATAGAGTCCTAAAAGAAAACAAATCACAAAGACGTCCCTGCGGCAACCAGTAATCCTGCCAAAGTGAGGTATCACGACCACTCCAATACAAGAGACAAACTTACCCCTACACCAATCCCGACTGTGCAAAATCTTCCTCCAAGACCAGGAGGCTCCAGAAGTAACCCGAACCTGCCAAAACGAGCGACCCCGAAGGAGTACCTTATGAACCCAAGAAGACCATGTGGAAAACTTGTCAGAAAGAAGTCTCCAAACATGTTTCAGAATAGCAGCACGATTCCACTCCTTCACTCACTTAATTCCCAATCCCCCTTCCTTCAACGGATAGCAAACCGAATCCCAAGCTACTTTGGCCCCAGAACGAGACAAGGAGGTCCCTTTCCAGAGGAAAGTAGCTAGAATACCCTCGATCTTTCGTACCACAGCTACCGGTAATATGAACATAGATGACCAGTAGACCTGGATGGAAAATAGTACTGACTTAATCAACTAGAGACGGCCAGCATAAGTCAGCACAGTAGATGTCCATAACCTGACCCTCGATAGAATCTGTTCTATCAATGGAACACAATCTGAAAAGCGCAATCTGGTGCTGATCAGAGGAACCCCCAAATATCGGATTGGCAAAAATGAATTACTTAAGCGAACTAAGTAACAACATGAGTTATTTCTATTTGATATTTCCCAAGTGGAAGCCGAATTCATATCCGCACGAGTTGAAAGGCTTATACCTAACTTTTTGAACCTATCTCTGAAGGGATGAGTGTAGTTTAGGTCCCTAAGCGAGGGATTGGATTGCCCTATTCATTCCCAATTGAATAATTGGGTGGTGACTCCATTCTCCAGACATGCCCATGGCTCGTTTGTGTTTCCTTATGCTTAAAAAAAGGCTTTGATACAGTGTTTTGGTTGCAAACGCACTGGCAGGATGAAAGCCCTGTTCACACCCATGGTTCAACAGCTCCCACATACTTCGTATCTTGGGTTTTAATAAACTTGATGAATCCCCTTTTATTAGGCTCAAAGTCTTCTTCTTCTCCTTCATTAATATAGCCCAAACCTCTTCTCAAAGTTTGGCTTTTGAAATTTGGAAAGGATGGTAAGCCATGTCTATCCCTCCCAAACCTAGTTTCTAACAAGTATCCCTGCTTCTTCGTTATCCCACCTACAATACGGTTGACTTCATCAATTACGGCTACAAGGAAGCCTCCCATATAAGATATTTCTCCCACTTTCTCACTTAGAGCAGCTGGTGCAATAGTTGAGGCCGCATGAATGGTTATAATCTCCCTATCCATGTTGAAGCAGATCTTTTGATATAAAGTAGAAGGAACTCCATCAAGTGGATGAAACCATGCTTGTTCCAACAAGGCAGCAAAAGTGATTGGAATGTCGAGAAGTGTGAATTATGTTATTACTTCAATTGGCCTAGTCTTCACTAACACCTTGAAGATCCTTACGGCACTCCTCTTCGAATCATCATAAGCCCTGATCACCATCTTACAAGGCTTAAGCTTATATTCGCTAGCTCTATACTTGTGCAATATCTTTATAGGCATAATGTTAATGGCAGACCCATCATCTACCGTGATACAAGGAGATGTCTTCCCATCAATTTTTGTGGTGATGAACAACAACTTGTTATGATTCCTCCCTTCAAACGGTAGATCCTCTTCAATAAAGGTGATCACACTCTCTCTTTTATCCCTTTAGGTTCTCCTCCAGTCAAGATGGTCAACATTTCACTAGTAGTAGCAGTCATTGATATCTCTAACTCTGCCAAAGCCTCTGCCATGGCTTATCTATGTTTTTTGGGATGGTATTAGCAAATCCCAAATGCTAGCATTCGCTTAAGTCTTCTTCAGTTGCTTGATCACTTAATCCTCTTCTTCTTTGGCTTCTTCCTTGGCAACTTGTTTACCCTTCTCAACTGCCTTTTCGGTTATTTTCTTATTTTCCTTCTCATCATAAAATTTACCACTCCATGTCACTCCTTGGACATTCTCTCTCTCACCCCTTAGTGTTTCTCCCTCACGTGTTTCTCCCTCAACTCTCATATCTTCTTCTTCAGCACTACTAAAGTCAACCCAAAAGTTGGGAAAGGTCTTGACTTTGGGGATGTCATCCCAAATCTCCATAACTCTCACTTCTTTACACTTCTTAGGCAAACTTTCTCTTCTTACATGACTCTCAACTTGCTTCCCTTTCCTAGCTTCACTACCCTTCTTCACCTTGAGTCTTCTAGGTCGTGGGCCTTTTCTAACCCCCTTTCTGGCTACCTATTTCTTGGCAAAGGCACTTGATGGTGTAGACTTCTTCTTGATGGGTGTTAGTTCAACTTCGTCTTCTTCTTTTTGTTGTGGCTTTTCCTCTTCTTGGTCATTGGGGTTCACAAGTTTGATGGAGGAGGTACTCGATTATAATTGGGTAATGGGTTGTTTTTAATATTAGGCTCATGTCTCTCTGGGTCAAGAATCTGGCCCTTGTCGATCAAGTCTTGGATCTCATGGTAGAGACAAGTATAATCATCGATTTTATGATCACTCACTTGGTGGAATTCACACTTCTCATGATGCCTCCAATTCCTTGGTAGCGGATTTGGCGGCTCCCTTGGTAGTAATGGCTACAAAATCCCTTCAGTTGCCAACCTTACAAAGATCATGGAAAGTGGTCTTCCTAAACGACTAAATTTTCTTTGCTGGGCGACTACCTTCACCTCAACATACTTCGTGCTAGACCCACTAGCTTGGTAATACTGCCCCTAACTTCTTCGAGGGTAGTTATGGTTACTTCTGTTCTGCCTATGTTACAATTCTTCTATTCGGATGCCTGAATCATACAATTCTTCAAATGTCTTAATAGGGAAGCTTATCAGTCTATAGCTGATGCAACTATGGGCTCCATTGAACACTATGCGAACTTGGTCCTTCTTCGCAGGCCTGGTGATCATTGTTTACGCCCAAAATATACCGCGGTTATTGTAGTATACATTGAGGTGTCGAATCCATAAGGAGGCCTTCGATAAAAGAGGTTCGTAAAACAAAAATATTAAAAAGATAATAAAAATGTAAAATTTAACATTGAAGTGATTAGTTCTAAAGAAAATTCAGTGTTTAATAATTGGAAACAACCGATGGTAATTAAGAAGTAGGGCATCGAGAATCACTTATATGTTTTGTAAATCTAATCCCCACTTTGATTTAATAATCATAACTCAATTGAAAGTTTCACATCCCAAACAATCAATCGGAAAATATGTATAGTATAGCATAAATGATAAACACATGTATTTGATATGCATAAACTCTTTACAAGCAATATTTACCAACAACATTCATCCTTATAAGTTATCAAGAGCGACAATATATCACATGACAATATTGTAGTAAAGGACTAACTCATAAAACGAAACTACCAGTAATAATTATAATTCAACATGAATCACATAAAGAAAGCATGATTGAATTTATATGAAATTGAGAATTATAATTTCTGGATTAAAAAGAAATCACAAGACGAGAAAGAGTTTAACACATAAACAAACATACAATCTTTATAGCCCTTCAGGTAGAATGAAAGTGGAGAAATAGATAAACTACACATACAAGTTCATCTCTAGCCTTGCTAAGAGTTCTAGCCTAACTTACAATTCATTCTTATCATTTCTAAAGAGAAAATACAAGAGAGAATTGTAATATACAATGATAAAATGTGAACTCAAATGATTTTTTCTCCCCCCAATTCAATTCCTCAAGTTGTCCTTAAATAGGTGATGAAATGGAACTATTATACCAAACCTCCACCAATTTTTCCACATTGGCGGCTACCAAACATTCCACCAACTTGCAGCTGATTTTTGACCACCAAATGGACCGAATTGGGCTTTCTGGAAAACATGAAAGTTGTATCATTTTGTCTCAGCTTTCCAGGGCCACCAGATTCATGCAATTTGGACAAGTATTCTCTGAGATATGGCCCAAATACTGGACATGGG
Organism: Boswellia sacra; assembly: GCA_013180625.2. Taxonomy (NCBI): domain Eukaryota; kingdom Viridiplantae; phylum Streptophyta; class Magnoliopsida; order Sapindales; family Burseraceae; genus Boswellia; species Boswellia sacra. Next base: position 235,528 of record SNVD02005841.1, read on the forward strand.
TCAGGCTGAGAAACAACTACAATTTGGTTTTGTTGTGTCTCAATTTTGGCCCATCAAATATTGGATTTGGGCTTTTGATTGTTCTTCAACTTTGTGTAAAATTGAGACATGTTGCTCCAGGTTTAATAATCTCTCCATTTTGATCTATAGATTGAGAGTTGTGTCCATTTTATTAAACCTGAAAAAATGATTTCCATTAATCACAATTTAAGGATAACACTTTATTTCAGGACAAAGACTAAAGAAAATGCAAAAGAAATGAAACAAATGTAAAAGAGGCATAAGCAAAATAATTATGCTAAAATATCATAAAAGCTTTATAATACTGTCCAATTAGCATTAATTATTTATGCTTAAGAGTGTACTTTCATATGTTTATCACAATCCCCAGCCAGCTTATTGCTAGTCCCTAGCAATTCAAGCGTAAATGAAGCATGAAGAACTACTTCAGCATTTCAAACAAAAAGTCAGTTCAAGATCACAATTGCGATAAAGGTTATTTCAATCATAACTTCCAAAACTGAGCACATGTGAATGAAGCCAAAACCTTCTTACCACAAACCGCAACACATAAAGCCTTGAAAATTACTCTTTATAAAAGCCTTAACTCCATATCCTTACAGGTGAACGACTGTTTAAAAAGGCTATGATTTATCTCATGGAGTTGGAAAACAGAATAAACACTTAAGAAAAGGTCGCATTTAAGGACAAATAGACAACTAACATTGATCCAAAGATAGGAAAATCCAATGTTTAGAATCAAACCATTCTTGCAACATGCTACCTTTAGGACTTCATTTATCTTGAGTGAACAAAAATAAATACAGCTTGGTGAGAAAAGACTTCTTCATAAAACTTATGTCTTCTAAAATTGAATGAAGACATTATTGAATCGAACTGACTTCTTCTTCTTTTTTTTTCTTTCTTTCTTTCTTTTTTTCTTTTTTTGTTTTTTTTCACAAGAATTGAAATTTCATCTTGAATCGTCCCTTAGCTCAATTCGAGTAATGACATTCTAAACAAGGATTAATCAATTCAAATGATCAATGAAAGTTCTTAAGCTGTTTTCTCAACCTCTCCACTCACTCACAAAAGATGTGTGAGATAAAAAAAATGTGAACTTAAACATGAGAATTCTCTTGGCTATATACATTGATGTTGACCCAGGTATGACAACCCAAGAGTGGGGGTGAATTGGGTTTTTATTTATCAATACGGATTTAGAAAACTTTTCTTGAAAGATCAAAATTATTTAACTCTTTCTTTGAGAATAAAGGTGAAGAAGATGAAAATAGAATGCAATCAAGAGAATAGAAATGAAGAACAATCACAAGTGCAAGTTAATGTAAAGAGATAGGGATAGAGAGAGTGCAAACTCAATTACGTGGTTCGGCAAACCTTGCCTACGTCCACGGGCTCCTAGCTCCACGAGCTAAGCTTTCCACTAAGTTTTATAATCTTTACAACTTGCTTGATGAACAACCTCACCAAGACTTTTTCTTCCAACTCTTGATAACACCACACCAAGAGTTCTTCTTGATGAACAACCTCACCAAGGCAACTTCCTTCAACCCTTGATAACACCACACCAAGAGTTCTTCTTCATGAACAACCTCACCAAGGCAACTTCCTTCAACCCTTGATACCACCACACCAAGAGTTCTCTCAAGGATAACTATTATCCTTTACAAGAATATCTCACTCTCACCACAATACAAGAACAAGGATAATTTTTACAACAAAGTACAACTCTTTTCAAAGAGTAGA